>CAWUFW010008920.1:600000-835854 GCA_963921515.1 Calotriton arnoldi | reverse complement strand
ATTACGATGGCGGTCGGAAAAGCATTCCGACCGCCGTGGTAGCGGAAATTAACCTTCCGCATGTACCGCTGCAAAACCGGCAGTCAGATTAGGATGCACCGCCAGAAAAATCTGACCGCGGCGGACGGATTCCACAAACTCCTCCGGAAACATCCGGAAAAGCTGAAAATCCGTACGCGGAGGTCGGATTTGCTGCGGTAAGACCAAAACCGCCGTTCGACCAGCTGAATGATCGCAAGTGAAATTACGATACGATGGCGGTGCCAGCGGAACGATCAGTTGTTTCCGACCGCCGCGATCGCAACAAATGATGAATGGTAGAGCCGGCGGAAGGACTGTTGCATTCCGACCGCCGCGGTCGCGCGGAAAGAGTAATTGCAGTCGAAAGCAACCACACAACAAGGCTACCAAGTGTGGCTGTATATCTGGATCAGCCTCAAAAAACACCTAACACACCCCAATGACACATCCCCATGGCAAGTAAAAAATACAAATCCCAGGTCAACCCACACAACACACCTGACATGAATACTCCATTTTGACCCACCCACATAGCTGAGTATAAAACCAGCCCCTTCCCTGCCCAGAATCCTTTGCACAACTCCAGAACTGAAGGGCCCAACCCCACAGGACAAAGGAGAGGCAAATCAGCACACATCACACCATCACAACCACACACACACCACACACATCACCACCACCACCTTCACACCTGCACCTTTCACCCATTTGCACATCACACACCATGTCACAGAAGAAGATGCCCAAATTAACTGACAGTGAGTTGTCAGTGATGGTAGATGAGATAATCAGAGTAGAGCCACATTTGTTTGGAAGCATGATCCAACAGACACCAGTAGCCACAAAAATCAAATGTGGGCAAGGATAGTCAACAAAGTCATTGCAGTAGGGAGCACCCCGCGCACCCTGAAGGACATCAAGAGGAGGTGGCATGACCTCAAGAGCAGGGTAAAGAGCGTGCCAACAAGAACCATGAGCTGGCTCAGAGGACTGGCGGTGGCCCTCCCATTCCACCACTAACATTCACCGAATGGGAGGAGAAGGTGCTTGCCACACTGCATACAGAGAGTCTCACAGGAATACCCGGGGGAGTGGAGGCTGGTAAGTACCAACAAATGTCTCACATTATACTGCTATGTACTGTCTTGCAGAACTAGAAAGCTACACTTCCTAAACACAAATGCACTTACGTACAACACACTCTTCCCAACACATGTCTCACAGATCTAACATTTCCTTCCTCTGAATCACCCCAAAGGTAGCTAGCAATATTTCCATGGGGGCATGTGTACAGGCAGCCAGCACTACAACTTCCCCCAGGCCCCTTGTCCCACAGTGGGTTTCGGGCACACTCACTCCTTCTCCTGAGACAGGACGTGAGCCCCTACACCCCTCCCGCTACACAGGGACCTAAAGCTGGGCTACACTGAACCTCTTCCACCACAGGACCGGGAAAGATACCTCAGAGCCACGCTTGTGGGACTCACTCCCCCATGCAAGCTCCTTATTTCTAGAGAACTCACTCCAATCGTCCAGTGCAACACACACCACTCATCCACAGGCGTCCCCCTGGACTGGTGAGACAGTATCTTACTGCCCCTGAATCTCAACCTGCCCCCTCTTAACCGGGAACCAGGTACCACCGTCTGGGGACACGGGACTTTCTGCACTGGACTTCATGTTGCTGCCACCACTGGATCCCACCCTTGCTGGGGAACCCAGACAACTCACACTGCGCTCAGGGGATAATCTACCCTCCCGAGCTAGTGACTCCATGCCAATTAAGTCCCCACTGTAGGTCAGTCCCTAGAACCAGCAGACAGCACAGGGGCAGTCCCTCCCTCAGCTGCAGGCCAACCCAAGAACCAGCACAATGGCTCCAGGGGCCCTCCCTCCTCCAGCTTTAGGCCAACCCAGTAGCAGTCTGCACAAGGGCAGTCACTCCTCCAGCTTCTCTGGTTTCTGTCCTTGCAGCAGGACACTCTAACTCATAGTGCAATAAGAAACACATTTCAAAAAGAAATGACACTTAAAACAAACTCGTGAAACAATAATCCCTTTCCATGTGTGACTGCCTAAAATGCAGAGTTTTTGTAATGCAAGCCAGTTGTCGCTGTGGTACTGCGCAAACGCAAGTCCTAATCCTCACCGCTGACAACCAATGTTAGAAATGGGATCTCTGGTTGGCTAAGGCTTGCGCCAAAGCCAGGCAGAGACCACCACTCTAGTCAGGGCGAGGGAGTTACACGCCAAAGATAACCCCTGCTCACCCCCTTGGTAGCTTGGCACGAGCAGTCAGGCTTATCCCGGGAGGCAATGTGTAAAGCCGTTTGCGCACGCGCACAGCAACAACATACCAGGCACACTACAAAAGGAACTCCACACAAGGTTATATCAAAATAGCCTTTGTATTATCATAACACATTAGAATAGTACTCACATAATATACATGGTGCCACCTGGCACTAGGTCATATTTACAAGGATTATTTACACCTGACAGGGCCAACTGGACCACTGTCAGAACCAGCACAAAGCGAACTTAGTCTGAGCTAAATGTAGCACACATCATAACCGTACAACCAGTAATCACTGGTAACCACTGTACTCAGCATCAGCCTGTAACATAAACCACATTATGCACAGTATCACATTAGGCGCAAAATACATTGTACGCCAACCTCATCAGCCTAAACCCATTAGACCATAACCTCCTAAGTATAACTCACATTAGGGGCGTAAATCACACAGTGAAACATAATCTCACTAGCATAAACCACATTATGCAAACCTCATAATCATGAAAGTACATTAGAGGCATAAAACAGGGTGCGTGAATCATACTATATGCATCACATTTCCTAGCACCACATCACATTAGGGCCTGGCGCCCTACAATCCTAACAGTCCCCCTGGCCAACTGGCCATCTCAGAAAGGGGGCTCAAATGCCCTGTGTCCCAAGAGTCAGGGCTGCTGCCTATGCAGCGAAAGTCAAGGGTGCGCCACTGCGCAAACCTAAACGGTGCAGCTGCCCACTACTTGCTGGGCAGCTGGGAAAGTATGGGGCCAAAGGAGTGCCTCTCACTCCTAACTTCACAAGACATGCCCCCAAAGAACTGTGGCCTAAACGATGCAGCTGCCCACTACTTGCTGGGCAGCTGTGAATATCAAATGAGGCCTGGCACCACTGTGCCCTGAAAGCAATTATGCCCAAAACGTCGCGCTGCCCTCTCGCAAGCGGGGCAGCTGGGATCATGGCAAAAGGGGAACAGCATGGGCCCCTCTGGACCCTTGTAATATTATCATGCCATCGTTGGAGCCACCTAGGCTCTAAAAACAATTGTGCGCCATGTCGTTGGTGCCATGTGGGCTCTGAACCAAACTATGCCCCTTGTTAGAGCCACACGGGCTCTAACAATAAATGCGCCCAACGTGGGAGCCACACAGGGCTCTACAAACAATTATGCCCCAGGTTGGGGCGGCCCGCTCTCTTGCGGGACCGCCCAGGAAAGCTAAACACGGTGCCTTCACCACACCGGTGAAGCCCCTACTCACCAGGCTCTCCAAGCGGCTGGGGACTCTGCTCCTCCACCGGTCTCCTCTTCTCCTGGCGCGGGGCTTCCCTCACTCACGGGAGCCCTGCCGATCAGCTGGCTTTGCCCGGTCCCTCTTCTGGGACCGGGACTTCAAGGTGGAGCCCGCGAGGCTCCAGGGCACCTTCCGCTTCATCCGGGCCTCGGCTGCAGGCTCCTCTGTCTCGCCCGGGACTCTTCGCTGCTGGCGCCTGCGGGGCTCTCACTCACTCACGGGAGCCCCGACTTACCATGCACCATGCTTCACCCGGTCCCCCTCCTCGGGACCGGGACTTCGAGATGGAGCCCGCGAGGCTCCTTCACTTCCCGTTTCGGCCGCGCTGCAATTGGTCAGCCGGCCGCTAGGCCCCGCCCACAACCAGGCAACAGTGCCTGTCTTCCGGGTCGCATTTGGCAGCGGCCCGGCAACGTTTTTCTTCTTGGCTGCGGTGATGTGGGGTGGGCACCCATTCAATTAATAAAAGCTAAAAGCGCACAATGAGGGGTGGGCTCCCTCCTAATTTAAAATATAAAGCGGGGTGGGCTCCCGCAGGAACCCAACAATGCGGGGGAATCCCTATGCCGGGGATTCCCTCTAAAAGGATAGAAGTGCTCCTCCTCAGCTGCAGGGAGCACGGTGCTATGAAAAGCGCTTTCAGGAAATAAAAGTAAAGCGCTCACAGGGCGCTAGGGAGCCAAAGTCCAAGGAAGGGGTTCAGGGGCAGAGCTGGGCCCAGGGGCCAGCACACAGGGCCCTCCAGCAGGGAGGCAGCCCCCATGGCGGTCCCTCCTGGGCCCCAGCAGCAGCAAGCCCCCCCCTCCGTCAGGAACAGCACAGGAACTGAACAATTTCATGGGGTCACAGCCCCTTCTTTTATACACACATTTCCTTTGTGCAAAGGTGCAGGGTTTGGGGGAACCAGATACAACTGGTTATGGGGAGCTGTTGAGCACTTTGTTTTGCTCAGCTCCTCTCTCCCTTTCACAGGACAGGCCAGGGACATCAGATGCACCACAGGAGGTGGAGCCAGCATTGCGGAGGGAAGGCACAGCCCTATTCAGGTCCCAGGTGCAACTCCTCCCACCCATCTACATGGAGATCTCTCCATTCAGCCCTGCGCTGACTCACCCTGCCCCTCCTGGAGCCACACACACCTCCCAGCCCCTGTCACTCACAAGCCAGACATGCAATTCACATCAGGCAGGCAGACACAGAGCACACAGAAATGTCAACTTCTAGAAGTGGCATTTCTCCACCAGTCACCATAAATCTGCGCACACCATTGCGCAGCATTTATTCTCACGAATTCAGACATACTAGACTTGACCATGCTGCACCTCTCATAACAGGAATTACCACTGACATACTCATCCTCAATGCATTCCTATAAGGGGGCAGGCCAGTCTCACCACACATGCACACAGCGCGCACGCACTTTACACTGGACCACAGTGCTAAAGTGCCCAGAGACTTAAAACTACTAACATACAAGGCAAAAAGTTTAGGGGTGAACCTGCCAAAAAGGGCCAAGTCCAACACAACCCCCTTCCAGCCAAAACGCAGGGCAGACCAATCACCACTGTGATGGGCTTCCCTGCTTGGGGCGATAGAACACGGACGAGGGCCCGCACTGCAGGGACACCCTCCGGTTCTACGCCACTTGGAACCCATGGAATCCATCTAAGAAAAAAAACTCAGGACCAACTAGGCTACCCCACCGGTACTCCTTAGTTGTCCATGGCCAGGACCAGGCCCTAAGCCACCCAGATGCCACTGGTCCTTGCCAATCCACAGAGTTGGGGGCAGTAACCCCTGGCATACAATAGCCATTCTCCACTCTCCCTCTCAGTGTAGTTCCAAACTACCACTGATCCTTCAACCTAGGGCCCGCACCCTCAGGCTGACCAGAGGTCACGGGTGAAGCATCTCCTCACCCTACCTCTACTTCTGATGTTTCGCACTCTCCCAGGAGAAGCACCTACCAGAACACAACTCTCCCACCAGTTCAGGACCTCTCTCCATCCCTGGTCTACCACCTGGGACATAAATTCACCGGCTGCACCGGGGTCAGAGGCGAGGACTCCCTCCCTCTGCACCCCCTTCCAGAGTCCGATACCCTCCCAACTGGAGTGGTAACCCCTAGAAGGCAAACCGGCCAGGACACTGATTACAGCCGCCCTGCTGTCCAGGACAGGCAAACACCTGAACCTAGATCCCCAACCCAGGGATGCTACCCTTTGGTCAGATGCCTGGCGAACCAGGACTTCTGGGGGAGCACGCATGCCCCCCCCATCCTGAAGAGCAGGGTCCCTTCACTTAAGATAGGCCCCACCTGCCCTCAAGGTAGTACTACCATACTCAGCCAGGGGCCCCAAAGATCCCAGCCAGGCCTGTACCACCCCCCAGAGGGTAACACATCTAATGTGTTGTGTGACAGTCTGCCGGGCACAAACCCAGGGCAGAAGTGGTGTCCCCATGGCCCCTTCTGGACCCACTGGTTTTTCCACTGGGGAACCTCTCCCCCTCTCACCCCTCAATTAGGACTTCTGCACCCTCCACTTAGGAGCGGCGCTGCCCAAAACTAGGATCGCTGGAGCTCTGATTGCAGACACTCCATGTCCTCTAGACACTGGGAGATCCTCCTCAAATGGCCTACAAGTACAGCCTAGGCCCCCAACCTGGTGTTCCCTGAAGAAACCATCCAGGCCCTGGGACTGGGTTTCGGGCACACTCACTCCTTCTCCTCTGAGACAGGACGTGAGCCCCTACACCCCTCCCGCTACACTGGGACCTAGCTGGGCTACACTGAACCTCTTCCACCACACAGGACCGGAAGATACCCGAGCCACTCTTATTGGACTCACTCCCCCATGCAAGCTCCTTATTTCAGAGAACTCACACCCAATCGTCCAGTGCAACACACCACTCATCCACAGGCGCCCCCGGACTGGTGAGACAGTATCTTACTGCCCCTGAATCTCAACCTGCCCCCTCTTAACCGGGAACCAAGTACCACCGTCTGGGGACCGGGACTTTCTGCACTGGACTTCATGTTGCTGCCACCACTGGATCCCACCCTTACTGGGGAATCCAGAAAACTCACACTGCACTTAGGGGATAATCTACCCTCCCGACTCCATGCCAATTAAGTCCCCACTGTAGGCCAACCCTAGAACCAGCAGACAGCACAGGGGCAGTCCCTCCCTCAGCTGCAGGCCAACCCAAGAACCAGCACAATGGCTCAAGGGCAGTCCCTCCTCCAGCTTTAGGCCAACCCAATAGCAGTCTGCACAAGGGCAGTCACTCCTCCAGATTCTCTGGTTTCTGTCCTTGGCAGGACACTCAACTCATAGTGCAACAAGAACACACATTTCTAAAAGAAATGACACTTAAAACAAACTCAGAAACAATAATCCCCATACATGTGACTATCTAAAATGCAGAGTTTTGTAATGCAGCCAGTTGTCGCTGTGGTACTGCGCAAACGCAAGTCCTAATCCTCACCGCTGACAACCAATGTTAGAAATGGGATCTCTGGTTGGCTAAGGATTGCGCCAAAGCCAGGCAGAGACCACCACTCAAGTCAGGGCGAGGGAGTTACACGCCAAAGATAACCCCTGCTCACCCCCTTGGTAGCTTGACCCGAGAAGTCAGGCTTATCTCGGAGGCAATGTGTAAAGCGTTTGCGCACGCACACAGCAACAACATACCAGGCACACCACAAAAAGGAACTCCACACAAGGTTATATATAAAAATAGCCTTTGTATTATCATAAAACACATTAGAATAGTACTCACATAATATACATCGTGCCACCTGGCACTAGGTCATATTTACAAGGGATTATTTACACCTGACAGGGCCAACTGGACCACTGTCAGAACCAGCACAAAGCGAACTTAGTAAATGTAAAACAGATCATAAACGTACAACCAGTAAACACTGGTAACCACTGTACTCAGCATCAGCCTGTAACATAAACCACATTATGCACAGTATCACATTAGGCGCAAAATACCTTATACGCCAACCTCATAAGCCTAAACACATTAGACCCTAACCTCCTAAGCATAACTCACATTAGGGGCGTAAATCACACAGTGAAACATAATCTCACTAGCATAAACCATAATATGCCAAACAACCTCATAATCATAAAACACATTTAGAGGTATAACACAGGGTGCGTAATCATACTACATACATTACATTTCCTAGCACCACATCACGTTAGGGCCTGGCGCCCTACAATCCTAACAGTCCCCCTGGCCAACTGGCCATCTCAGAAAGGGGGCTCAAATGCCCTATGTCCCAAGAGTCAGGGCTGCTGCCTATGCAGCAAAAGTCAAGGGGGCGCCACTGCGCAAACCTAAACGGTGCAGCTGCCCACTACTTGCTGGGCAGCTAGGAAAGTATGTGGCCAAAGGAGTGCCTCTCACTCCTAACTTCACAAGACATGCCCCCAAAGAACTGTGGCCTAAATGATGCAGCTGCCCACTACGTGCTGGGCAGCTGTGAATATCAAATGAGGCCTGGCACCACTGTGCCCTGCAAGCAATTATGCCCAAAACGTCGCAGCTGCCCTCTCGCAAGCGGGGCAGCTGGGATCATGGCAAAAGGGGAACAGCATGGGCCCTTCTGGACCCTTGTAAAATTATCATGCCATCGTTGGAGCCACCTAGGCTCTAAAAACAATTGTGCGCCACGTCGTTGGTGCCATGTGGGCTCTGAACCAAACTATGCCCCTTGTTAGAGTCACACGGGCTCTAAAAATAAATGCGCCCAACGTGGGAGCCACACGGGGCTCTACAAACAATTATGCCCCAGGTTGGGGCGGCCCGCTCTCTTGCGGGACCGCCCAGGAAAGCTAAACACGGTGCCTTCACCACACCGGAGAAGCCCCTACTCACCAGGCTCTCCAGGCGGCTGGGGACTCTGCTCCTCCACCGGTCTCCTCTTCTCCTGGCGCAGGGCTTCCCTCACTCACGGGAGCCCCGCCGATCAGCTGGCTTTGCCCGGTCCCTCTTCTGGGACCAGGACTTCAAGGTGGAGCCCGCAAGGCTCCAGGGCGCCTTCCGATTCACCCAGGCCTTGGCTGCAGGCTCCTCTGTCTCGCCCGGGACTCTTTGCTGCTGGTGCCTGCGGGGCTCTCACTCACTCACGGGAGCCCCGACTTACCATGCGCCATGCTTCACCCGGTCCCCATCCTCGGGACCGGGACTTCGAGATGGAGCCCGCGAGGCTCCTTCACTTCCCGTTTCGGCCGCGCTGCAATTGGTCAGCCGGCCGCTAGGCCCCGCCCACAACCAGGCAACGGTGCCTGTCTTCCGGGTCGCATTTGGCAGCGGCCCGGCAACGTTTTTCTTCTTGGCTGCGGCGATGCGGGGTGGGCACCCGTTCAATTAATAAAAGCTAAAAGCGCACAATGAGGGGTGGGCTCCCTCCTAATTTAAAATATAAAGCGGGGTGGGCTCCCGCAGGAACCCAACAATGCGGGGGATCCCTATGCCGGGGATTCCCTCTAAAAGGGATAGAAGTGCTCCTCCTCAGCTGCAGGGAGCACGGCGCTATGAAAAGCGCTTTCAGGAAATAAAAGTAAAGCGCTCACAGGGCGCTAGGGAGCCAAAGTCCAAGGAAGGGGTTCAGGGGCAGAGCTGGGCCCTGGGGCCAGCACACAGGGCCCTCCAGCAGGGAGGCAGCCCCCATGGCGGTCCCTCCTGGGCCCCAGCAGCAGCAAGCCCCCCCCTCCATCAGGAACAGCACAGGAACTGAACAATTTCATGGGGTCACAGCCCCTTCTTTTATACACACATTTCCTTTGTGCAAAGGTGCAGGGTTTGGGGGAACCAAATACAACTGGTTATGGGGAGCTGTTGAGCACTCTGTTTTGCTCAGCTCCTCTCTCCCTTTCACAGGACAGGCCAGGGACATCAGACGCACCACAGGAGGTGGAGCCAGCATTGTGGAGGGAAGGCACAGCCCTATTCAGGTCCCAGGTGCAACTCCTCCCACCCATCTACATGGAGATCTCTCCATTCAGCCCTGCGCTGACTCACCCTGCCCCTCCTGGAGCCACACACACCTCCCAGCCCCTGTCACTCACAAGCCAGACATGCAATTCACATCAGGCAGGCAGACACAGAGCATACAGAAATGCCAACTTCTAGAAGTGGCATTTCTCCACCAGTCACCATAAATCTGCGCACACCATTGCGCAGCATTTATTCTCACGAATTCAGACATACTAGACTTGACCATGCTGCACCTCTCATAACAGGAATTACCACTGACACACTCATCCTCAATGCATTCCTATGGGAGGGCAGGCCAGTCTCACCACACACGCACACAGCGCACACGCACTTTACACTGGACCACAGTGCTAAAGTGCCCAGAGACTTAAAACTACTAACATACAAGGCAAAAAGTTTAGGGGTGAACCTGCCAAAAAGGGCCAAGCGCAACATTACCTTATCTGGGGGTCAGGCAAAAGTGTGGTCTCTGACAGGTGCAGACAGACCCACCATTGGCCTGGACTTTGCCCGGGCACCATCCGCATGCTTCTCATGATGCATGAGATGGCATCCAGATATGAGGGCAGAGGGGCAGGTGCAGAGCCAACAGTTACCAGTCCAGGCTTTCCTTCCAGCAGCAAAGGCTGCTGGGAGCTGTAATTCTGCAGAGGGTCATCTGGAAGTCTCACGATGCGGGAGACGGCGTACGGATATTAGGGCGCAGGGGCAGGTGCAGAATCAGCAGGAACCAATCCGGGCTTTCCTTCCAACAGCAGAGGCTGCTGGGAGCTGTAATTCTGCAGAGGATCATCTGAAAGTCTCACGAAGCCAGAGATGGCATCCGGAATTAAGGCCGGAAGGGCAGGGACAGAACAAGCAGGAACCAGTCCAGGCTCTCCTCAAAGCAGTGGAGGCTGCTGGGATCTGTAGTTTATTGGAGGGTCAGCTGGAAGTCCCGCAATGTGGGAAACAGTGTCTGGATATGAGGCTGGATGGACAGGGGCAGAATCAGCAGGAGCCAGTCCAGGCTTTTCTTGCAGCAGTGGAGGAGGGTCAGCTGGAAGTCCTTGGGGTTAAAGGTAGATTTAACTTTGAAATCATTGGGGCAGTTCATTTCAAGGACAATTTCCATGTAGTCTAGTTTAAGGAATTTGTCACCTGTATATGTGGATTCAGTGTTAAGTTCGGATTGGGTGAAGAGAGTATCCACATCACTGATAGACAGGTTGCTTAACCTTTCTTTAGTTTGAGAATTTGGTGCAGGGGTGCCTTTCAAGGAGAAGCACTTGTGTAGTTGGTGCTTATGTGTGAACTGAAAAAGATCAATGCGACATTGGGCATAGCTGAAGCTGTTTGCAGGACAAAAGGAAAGTCCTAATTTGAGTAGTCGGACCTCAGAGTTGGTCAGATTGTGTGAGGACAGATTCACAACATTGATTTCCTCATCCATCATTTCCCGGTTCTTTGTCCCCTTGTCACAATTTCCATAAGGGATGAATTTTCTGTTTTGTTTGCTCCTTCTTTTTTTCCTCTACTTTTACCTTTGCCTCTGCCGCTTCCACTTCCTCTTCTCTTGTTCTTCTGCCAATTCTGTTGATTCTTTTCCTTTCCCATCAGTCTAAAGTCTTCCCATAAATCTGATGGCTTGTTGATTCCACTATTCGATGGGCCACTTGTGTCGTCTGCTGAAAAGTCGCTTTCACAGGTATTCACAGTTTTTGCTTTCAGCCGGTGTGTTGTTGCTGTTCAATGACTGAATGTTTTGTCTTTTTTTTTCATTACTCTCAGGTGATCGTATTTGCGGCTAAATGTCAAGATTATGCATGCATTGTAGTCCTTTTCGTCCCTCAAGAATTTCCTTTGTTTTTTCATTTGAATTTCTGTCTGGAGTTTAGTAATTTTTTCCGAGATTTCTTTCATCTGTTTCTCATAAGTCTCTTTGGTATCAAATGACTGCAATTCCTGTTTCAGTGCTTCAAATTCTTTGAGGATTCCTTCTCGATCTTTCCAAGCGTATTTGATGAGTATCCCCTTCATTTCATTAGAGCTTCTAGTAGTGTTGCTTGCCCAATCTTGTAGCATCTCAGGATCTGGGTATATTCATATAATGGGGCAATAAGAATACAAGGCCACGTGGAATGCGTAAGCATTTTATGTATATTTCCAAAGTGGTAGCTTCCCACCACTTTGTAGTTTCATTAATTTCTCAACTTTATAGTATTTCTGTTTGATGCTCACATTGGCTGCTGCTTTGCCAGTTTTGCTTGTACTACTACTTGTGTTGGAGAATAGTTCCTCTGCTTTCTTCCTCCTTATAGCACCACTGTTAAATAAAATATTGCTGCTGATAACGTCAGCAGTATAAATCAAGCAAAGAATACAGCCAAAACAAAGAGGAAAACGAGGACGCTTACTCATTCGGCAAACCAGGTATAGTCGCAACGGGTCCTCTGACTCGGAGCAGTAGCGGCCCGTGATGGGAGTGCTGTCGGGCGGTGATGTGGGGCGGGGGAGGGGCAGGGTGGGGGGTAGTAAACTACGGACTTCGGCCGAATACAGGTAAGTAAACATATAAATAAATAAAACGAATTTCGTTGCGCGCGCAACAAAATTAGTTTTATTTATTTATATGTTTACTTACCTGTATTCGGCCGAAGTCCGTAGTTTACTACCCCCCGCCCCACGTCACCACCCGGCAGCACTCACACCACGGGCCGCTACTGACTCGGAGAACAACTGCACAGAGTATAATATGCAGCTTATCAGTAGCGGCCCGTGGTGGGAGTGCTGCCGGGCGGTGATGTGGGGCGGGGAAGGGCAGGGTCGAGGGTAGTAAACTACGGACTTCGGCCGAATACAGGTAAGTAAACATATAAATAAATAAAACGAATTTCGTTTCGCCCGCTGCATCGCCAAATGCGATGCAGCGCACGCAACGAAATAGATTTGTTTTATTTATTTATATGTTTACTTACCTGTATTCGGCTGAAGTCCGTAGTTTACTACCCCCACCCTGCCCCTCCCCCGCCCCTCGTCGCCGCCCGGCAGCACTCCCACCACAGGCCGCTACTGCAGCTTATTAGCATTGTTGAGTGTGGGAAGGGCCAAAAATACCCAGATGAACGTTTATTAAGAATAGTCTAAAGAAATGTCAAGCCTTATTGATGGGAACATTAAGGTATCTATTCTTAATAGAAAAAGGAAACAACCCCTCACTCACCTAGTGTCAGCATGCTTCATCATAGGCTGCCTACTTACATTGGTAAGCAAAGTCATTAAGGCTGAAGATTTCTTTAAACTCTTCTTACCAAACCTCTTTTTGGGTACTTTTACGACTTATAAATTATAACTAGGACAGGTGTGAACAGGCATTTTTCCTCTGTATCCCCTTTTGTGGGAAGGGGCCATGTGTCACAAGAAGCAAAGCCTCAAATGAGTCATGATTCCCCTCCTGTCCTTCAACAATGGGAATAAATAGCAAATTAGACTCTGCACAGCTGTGTATATGGTTTATGTTATAGATTTTTTCCTTTGAATGCATTTTAACAAAAGGTATTTAATTAAAACCAGGATGCAAGTGAGTAAATGTGTAGCAAGGTAAAATCATAGCTAAGAGAAAGTATTTTAGGAGAGTTGTCTTCCTTAATACAGTATTATTGGCATGCAATTTATGAGGCATTAAAAGGTGTTTTTCTCACTCATGTTACCTTTGCTGTACAGTGATACAGTGGTAATTTGAATTTAACTTTTGCACTGTAGTAAAAAAGGTGTGAATGCACGTTTAGTTGTACAGTTGCCCTACGTTCCATGGGTTATTGGCACATTGTGTGTGTGTGTGTGTGTGTGTGGAGGTGTGAGGGGATTGTTTGTAAAACACCATTTACACGTACCTCCTACCATTAAACTGTACAAGCTAATTATTGGATCATATAAGTCACAGTTCTACTCATAATAGATTTCACTATAATTTCAGGAACTTTAAAGCTCAATAAGCACTTGTTTGTTTGGCATCTTTCTTATACTTTTAGAAAGCCATTTCGAAAAAGCATTTTAGAACTTATTTTGGTTTTTCTCATAGCGGTGCTATCGACCATTTAAAATCAGCTATCATGTTCCATTAATCATAGTAGGACTGGGAAGCGTATTTCCTTTTACATTTCTCCTGCCCGGCTAGGTTACTCAGAAGAATTGTGACTTTAAAAAGTCTGACCTTAGTAGTAAACCAGATAAGTAATTTTACCAGTCCTTCCAATGCATTTTTATAGATCAAATAAAAAGAAGTGCATAAAATGTTTTATGGGGGATTTCATAACACTTATAAAAGTTTATCGCTGGTTTCAATAATAAACTTCCAAATGCTGACAATACAGAAGGAACTAATATACACCAGTCATAGAACTCATTTTGTTGTTTATTAACAGAGTCACAAACAACCTGCTCTTACCTGCTGTGAAAAGATGCCGAACGATTTATGCACATATTATTGTTTTGGGAAAGTGAGCCAATATTAATGAAGGGGCTTTTCTGGATTGCTCTCGTTTACTCTAAATCCAATCGCAAATGTGTAATCTAAAATCATTAGGTTTAATTGAGATTGATTCAGAACACTTCCTCCTCTAAAGTACATTTAAAATGTACATACTAGATTGGCACTCTTGCAGTGACCTGTTCAGGTAAAGAACACTCTGAATGTTAAAATACTGAAATACAAAACATTAACCTTTCAGGGACAGTAAGCAAGCTTTCGTGTGAATTCAACTATGAATAGTTGTCCGTGCCATATCTCCCAAGAAGTTATGCCTTTTATTTTATAGCATTGCTAAAGTAATCTCAAGTTGTAGCCTCTCCGTTCAGTTCTACTAGTACAAGAGAGATGAAAAATCTAACGCCTACTTTGAGACATGTTCCTCAAGAATATCAGACGTTAACATATATGTCGTAAATGTGCATTTTTTTAACACGGGGTACAATGGGCTGACCTATATAATGCGTTGTAATAACATGCATGGTTTTGCAACACATTTATAGTGTAAATCCTCAGGCAACCGTACAGAAATATTAAAACATGATTGCACAATAGACAGAGCTCATGAACCACTGAATTATATAAAAAGTATGAACATTATTTTATTATCAATATGTAATTAAGACAAAACATGACATACACATAAATATACATAAGAAAAAGGCTCTAAAAACAGTTAAATCCAAGCAGCCACATCTCTCATAACCCCTGCCGTTCATAAACGTCATACAGAAAGTTCAATACATTGATGATGCAATATCTTCTTCTTAAATCTTAACATATACAAGAGGAGCTGGCTGAGGCTGTAGGGGCCCTGTCCCCCCCCACCCCCCCACATCCCCTAATGACCCCTGCAGTGTGGGTGCCCCGAGTGGGCATCTGGGCATCTAGGGGGCATATTAGCAACGATTTGCGATAATTAACGCAAAGCGCGCTTAGTGCTGTTTTTTTTATCGCCGGCTATCGCTGGATTTCATCGCCGAGATAGCGCGTTATTAGCAACGCTTATCTCCAAGGCGATAAAAAATCCAGCGATAGCGGCGAAATGCGAGAATATCGCAGGAAATTCTGCGATAAAACACCAGCGATAGGGGAATCATTGATGATAGGCCATGGTGGACTTAGCCTCACAATCCACCTCCCATTGAGAAAATAGGTAAGTCAAGTTTTTAGCAGGTGTTAAATTCCAGCGATAATCGCGGTTAGCGCGACTTTTTCTATCGCTTTGTGGGCATTGATAATAGGGGGAAGTTGTGTTTGCGACTGTTTGCAGTTGCTTTTAGTTGGGAACGCCTACTTTGCATGTCATTAGCGATAATTATCGCTGACATGCAAAGCGGCAACAAAATGGCCGCTATTGCCATTAAGCTGTCGCTAACAGCTGTTAGCGACAGCTTGCTAATAGGGCGATAAAAATATTGCCGCTTTATCGGCAAAAAGTGCCGCTAAAGTGGCGATACTGCCCTTGATAATATGCCCCCTAGTTATTAAAAAATAAGGAGCCGATTGTGGCAGTAGGGGCCCTGCCCCCACACTGCCTCCATATAAAATTAAATATTTTGGTGCTCCTGATGGGCACCAGAGCACCTACAAAAATATATTTTTTGAAAAGTGAATATAAAATGAGTGGCAGAGTCTTGTTGGATCATTTGAAAACCTGGGCAACTGGAAAATCAGATCCTATCATAGGTTCAGAATGCATTTAGACAAGCTCTAGGGACGGCAGATCAGTGCCTGAATCTCCACTTGTTCCTTAGAAAATCCGTGACTGCCAGGGAGGGATGTCTCTTCCTGGTGTTCATGGATTTATGTGCAGCATTTGACACTGTCTTGAGGGAAAAATTGTGCTCCATGCTACTAAGCAAAGGGACTAACCCAAAAATTGTTTATCTCCTTTCCAAACTCCACACTAATGTGAAGGTAGGATTAGGTTTGGGCCACATGGGGAATGCATGTCTTCCATTAAGATTAAAAAAGGGGTCAGGAAGGGCGTGGCCACGGGTGCGATGGAGTAAGACGTGCCTCTGAGAGACTCCCTCTCCCCGGGGCCCGCTATGCTGAATTAAAGCGCTTTAGAGCAGAGGCGGCTGGCTGGGAGGCTTGTCACGGCTTCCGGAACCAGTGGAGAAATTCCCTGCAAGCGAAATCGTGCAAAGATCGACCAGATCCCTAGCACAGTGCGGTGGAGATGCCCCAAGGCGGAGAGCAGTGATCGGCAGCCGCCATTTTGACGCTGGTCGGCGGGAGCCCGCGAACGGGCTTGTGGAAGCGACAACTGTGCCTGGATGCCCTGGGAGCTTCCCGACCTTTGCTGCGACATCATCTGGGAAGGCCCGCACCCGCGCCTGAACCGACGGGCGTTCGCCTGCGGCTGGCAGGCTGTGAGACGCTGCGGGAGGATACGGCGGCCACCATCTTACGGCGGGTGCCTGTGGTGAGTCTGCTCCCATCAGCCGCCGCCGGATCTGAGGCTTGTCTTGGCTACCTAGGGCGGCGAGGTCCTGCATGCATGCGGGCCGTGCCCCGGGTGGCCGGGACCCCGGCGCAGCACAGCGGTGAGGCCCCCTGCGATGCAGAGAGGTGACTGATGGCCGCCATTTTGGACACGAGACTCGGAGGCCAGTGGACAGGCTTGGGGGAGCCCCGGCAGTGGGGGAGCGCTTTGAGGAACTGTCGGACCCTTCTGCGGCTTCCTTGGGGGTGACCTGCACCCGCGCCTGGGCAGAGGGGTGCTTCCTGGTGTCCTGTGATCTTTGGGGGCTGAGGAGGGGACCGGAGGCCGCCATCTTCCGGCGGGCCCTTGTGGAGAGCCTGTCCCCCCACCAGCGCACTGCTACAGCAGCAAATTGGAACAGTGTCCTGGAGGTGAGTGCGTGCCCGTCCCTCCAGGGCAGATGTTTAGGGGTGCTGGTGCTTGCTCCTGGGGCCACTGGAGCCCAACTGCTCGTGGCTGGTGCTTCTCTTGCCTGAATTTACACATCAAGGGTTGCTTGTCAGTGGGCATTTTGGGGCTGGAGCTCGGGGTTTGCCATCGTCCCCTAGAAGTTCTTGGCAGCCCTCGGACATCATAAGCTTCCCTAGGATCTTGCTGCACCCCGCCTGAAGTCTGTATGCCTGCTTGCTCACACGGGTGGGCCACCTCGCTCCACTGGGCCCTGCATAGCTGCGGAGGAGTTCGACGGCTGGCACCCTTGGGTGGACACCCGCGACGGGCCTGCTTCCTTTCCCCCTGGGCAGGCTCTGAGACCTGTTTGTCTAGCATGCCGGGGGGTGGCGGACATTCGTTTAATTGGATACCCCCCGGTGGCAGAGCTGGGCGATGGCCTGCTGAACGGGCCTGGACGGCGACACTCTCCTCCCTCAGACCACAGAAGACATCTGGGTGGTGGGTCCTGGGAGCGAACTCCCCCCCACAGTGGCTGTGAGTTGTGTGATCGCGGACTGGAGCTACTAGACAGAGAGGAGCGCGGGTGCGTATGGCGTGGGAAGTGCTGATCCTACCACCTATGTGCAGAGCGCTGGATGGACGAGCTACATTGCAGGGGCAGCCTCCCGTGCGAGACCGTGTAGTTCGGCACCTCTGGACTCCAGCTATGCCGCGCTCTCAGGCCCTTAAGGAGACCCCGGTGACAACTCTGTAGAGCAAGATCACCCAGTCAGACGTGGCGATGCAGTCCACGGCCCCAACACCGGCCCAGATGGGTGGAGAGGCCTCGGCGCAGGTCACACAAGGCTATATGGACCGGTTCTTGCAGGAGATACGCACTGATATCTCTTCTCTCAAAGAGGAATTTAAGTCTAGTCTCCATGAGATTCGAAGGGAGGTAACGGAGGTTGGAGACCGGGTGGATGACCTAGAGCGGACTGTGGACGCTCGGTCTGAAGACCACGAGATGCTGCTGCAGCGCATTAGTACCCTAGAAAATGAGCACATTGATCTTCAGACCAAGCAGGAGGACCTTGAAAATAGGAGCCGCCGCAACAATATACGCATAAGGGAGGTCCTGGTTGGTGCTGAAGGCGCAGACATAATGGCGTTCACTGCTGAGCTCCTGCAGACGGTGCGAGGGGACGATGATGCTTCTCCACCTGCCCTTGATCAGGCCCACAGAGTTCGCGGGGGAGTGCTTCGTAAGGACAGTGGCCCGGATATCCTCACCAGGGGGCACTTCTACACAGAGAAGGAAGCAATCATGCAGGCAGCCCGCAACAAGGCAGAGATCAAATTCCAGGGGCATGTAATCCAACTCTATCAGGACCTCTACACTGTCACCCTCCGTAAACTGCATGACTTTAAGCCTGTCATGGACAAACTCCGAGCACAGGGTGTCCGCTACCAGTGGGGCCACCCTTCGTGCTCCTGTTTAAGTGGGAGGGCAAGCGCCGATCACTGCACTCATTGGCGGAGGCCAAGGCCTTACTTAAGGAGACCCCGGTGACAACTCTGTAGAGCAAGATCACCCAGTCAGACGTGGCGATGCAGTCCACGGCCCCAACACCGGCCCAGATGGGTGGAGAGGCCTCGGCGCAGGTCACACAAGGCTATATGGACCGGTTCTTGCAGGAGATACGCACTGATATCTCTTCTCTCAAAGAGGAATTTAAGTCTAGTCTCCATGAGATTCGAAGGGAGGTAACGGAGGTTGGAGACCGGGTGGATGACCTAGAGCGGACTGTGGACGCTCGGTCTGAAGACCACGAGATGCTGCTGCAGCGCATTAGTACCCTAGAAAACGAGCACATTGATCTTCAGACCAAGCAGGAGGACCTTGAAAATAGGAGCCGCCGCAACAATATACGCATAAGGGAGGTCCTGGTTGGTGCTGAAGGCGCAGACATAATGGCGTTCACTGCTGAGCTCCTGCAGACGGTGCGAGGGGACGATGATGCTTCTCCACCTGCCCTTGATCAGGCCCACAGAGTTCGCGGGGGAGTGCTTCGTAAGGACAGTGGCCCGGATATCCTCACCAGGGGGCACTTCTACACAGAGAAGGAAGCAATCATGCAGGCAGCCCGCAACAAGGCAGAGATCAAATTCCAGGGGCATGTAATCCAACTCTATCAGGACCTCTACACTGTCACCCTCCGTAAACTGCATGACTTTAAGCCTGTCATGGACAAACTCCGAGCACAGGGTGTCCGCTACCAGTGGGGCCACCCTTCGTGCTCCTGTTTAAGTGGGAGGGCAAGCGCCGATCACTGCACTCATTGGCGGAGGCCAAGGCCTTACTGGATATACCGTAAGACCACCAGGCGGATGGCAGCTCCTCTTCCTCGAGCCGTGATCTTAAGCCCCGGTGGGCCACAGTTCCTCCACGATGCTCAAATAAACAACAAGCCGGCCTATTGTCCCAGAAGGCAAGAAAGGATGTTATTGACCACTTGCGTAGCCTCAGCGGGGGCCCCTCCCCGGCGCACTCCACCACTGGCTCTGTATAATGGTGAGACATTCTCTAAGGCTGAGACTCTCTGAGGTGACTAACTGCAATATATGCCATACGCAACCTTGGCACAGCTCCGCTGAATAACGTACGAACTTCTGGGCTTGAGGGGCAGTACAAGATGGTAGTCCTTCTGCACACACCTGCTATGCTATCTGTCCGACACGCGGAGTGTAGAGCAAGCCTCGCCGGTCAGCAGCACTGCCATCCGGTGGAGGGTCCCTGGTCCGGGACCTAGAGAGGTAACTGGTGGGCGCTGGGGATGCACGGAGCCCGCCCTGACAGTGCTCTGCCACTCTACCTGTGCCCTGGATGACCCGCCTTCCCGAACCTACTCCTACAGAGGGTGACTCTTCCAGCGGGACCAGAGTGCCTCGGTGCCGATCTCCGCATCGGGAGAAGGACTTGTTGGGCTCAGTTGGCCCTCTGTTGATTTTTATGTTTTCTTTGATGTTCCTCCAGGTCGACTGGGACGCCACTTGTAACATTGGTAGTGAGGCACATGTGATCTTGGGTGGGGGAGGGGAACCACAGGTTCGCTGGCGCTCCACTCTCTATGGGTGGGTGGGCTACATCGGTGACAGTCCAGCGGGAGGGAGCACACGTAACCCTGGGGAGGTGAGAGTACAGGCGCTTGGTGGGGGGACATGGTTTATCGCTTGCAGTGCTGCCCCTGTTAACTTAGCAAAGTTAATCCCTCTATGACTGACGGGGATGCCCCCCATGATCACCCCCTACCTCGAGGGGACACCAAATTGCTCTCGCTAAATGTCTGAGGCTTGAACTCTCTGAACAAGCATAAGCAAATATGGCGGTACATTCTACACCACAATCCTGACGTTGTGATGTTACAGGAGACCCACCTGATGAAGGCAGACGTGCGCCGCATGGCGCATCCGAAGTATCCCCTTCGCTGTTGTGCTTATGCAGACTCCAAGACTTTGGGGGTGGGAGTCCTTTGCAAGACTGGCTATTGCACCTCTGTAACGAATGTGAACCGGGATGGGGAGGGCCGCTACTTGAGAGTACAGCTGCTGCGGGGGCGGCGGCAGTTGACGCTCCTTAATGTTTACGCCCCAAACGCCACCCAAAACACCTACATCTGGCGCATACTCTCTGAACAACTCAAAGGGGTAGATGGAGACGTGGTGGTATGTGGGGACTTCAATCTAGTTTGGGATCCCACCATAGATAGGAGTAATGCAACATATCAAAATGTGGGGGTAATGTCAGCACATCTTAAGAGGGACATTGAGAGATGGGGCCAGGTTGACGCCTGGCGGTATCAATAACCAGATGTCAGGGACTACTCCTACTACTCACATGTACACACTTCCTACTCGAGCATTGATTACGCCTTCGTCACGCCATCTCTCCTCACATGCTTACACTCTGCTGAGCTTTCTGACATCTCTATCTCTGATCATGCGCACTTGGAGCTCACATGGGAGAATCGAACTACGCGCCTGGCCGGCCCACCCCGCTGGTACATGCCCTCACATCTGTTGCGAGACCCGGTTGACGTGGAGGAGATACGGAAGGGTATAAAGGAATACTTTCAACTTAACGCTTCCCCCAAGATCTCTTTACACGCCTTGTGGGATGGATTCAAAACAACGATCCGGGGTATAATAACGTCCATTGCCATTGCCAGAGGGCGGGAAGCGAAGCTGGTAGAATCTAAACTCACTGCGGAGATTAAACTGTTAGAGCGTGCGAACAAAGAGGCCCCCACTCGCCGCACAAAATGGCAACTAGCACTGCTGCGTGGCCAGCTGCGTGCGCATCGCACGGGCAAGGCAGAGCAGGCCTTGCTGTCTTTGCGGCAGAAATATTATGAAGGGGGGACAAAGTGGGCAGGCTTCTAGCTGGTAAATTGCGGCAGCGTCAGGCGAAGGCGCACATTGCCAAGATTCAGACAGGCGATGCCACGTGGGCAACGGCTGAAAAGGATAAAGCGGAGGCGTTCCGTACTTATTACCAAAAAGAACAATTGATGGACAGAATGCAGAACAATGTCGTACATTCACCCCAGTACAGAGATCTGGGCCTAAATCCATCGTTTTTTTGCTCACCATGCCATTCCAGTTTGGACCCAGCCATATGCAAATCAGTCTTGACCCTGCACCCAATGGGAACAGTCCAGTCCGAACTGCCAGGCCAGGTCCTCCCTGGACTGGAAACAAGCATCCTAGGACCGGTTTCGGGCTTTCAGCCCTCATCAGCCAGGATAGCTTGACTCCAGTGGCATCGAGAGCACGGGACCCACGTCTGGGCATACCCGTCCCACTCAGGGTGACAAATGCAAAAAGAACAATTGATGGACAGAATGCAGAACAATGTCGTACATTCACACCAGTACAGAGATCTAGGCCTAAATCCATCGTTTTTTTGCTCACCATGCCATTCCAGTTTGGACCCAGCCATATGCAAATCAGTCTTGACCCTGCACCCAATGGGAACAATCCAGCCTGAACTGCCAGGCCAGGTCCTCCCTGGACTGGAAACAAGCATCCTAGGACCGGTTTTGGGCTTTCAGCCCTCATCAGCCAGGATAGCTTGACTCCAGTGGCATGGAGAGCACGGGACCCACGTCTGGGCATACCCGTCCCACTCAGGGTGACAAATGCAAAAAGAACAATTGATGGACAGAATGCAGAACAATGTCGTACATTCACCCCAGTACAGAGATCTAGGCCTAAATCCATCGTTTTTTTGCTCACCATGCCATTCCAGTTTGGACCCAGCCATGTGCAAATCAGTCTTGACCCTGCACCCAATGGGAGCAGTCCAGCCCGAACTGCCAGGCCAGGTCCTCCCTGGAATGGAAACAAGCATCCTAGGACCGTTTTCGGGCTTTCAGCCCTCATCAGCCAGGATAGCTTGACTCCAGTGGCATGGAGAGCACGGGACCCACATCTGGGCATACCCGTCCCACTCAGGGTGACAAATGCAAAAAGAACAATTGATGGACAGAATGCAGAACAATGTCGTACATTCACCCCAGTACAGAGATCTGGGCCTAAATCCATCGTTTTTTTGCTCGCCATGCCATATGCAAATCAGTCTTGACCCTGCACCCAATGGGAACAGTCCAGCCCGAACTGCCAGGCCAGGTCCTC
Source organism: Calotriton arnoldi (assembly GCA_963921515.1). Taxonomy (NCBI): domain Eukaryota; kingdom Metazoa; phylum Chordata; class Amphibia; order Caudata; family Salamandridae; genus Calotriton; species Calotriton arnoldi. The sequence goes on along the minus strand of CAWUFW010008920.1, from coordinate 813,157 downwards.
CCTGGACTGGAAACAAGCATCCTAGGACCGGTTTCGGGCTTTCAGCCCTCATCAGCCAGGACAGCTTGACTCCAGTGGCATGGAGAGCACGGAACCCACGTCTGGGCATACCCGTCCCACTCAGGGTGACAAATGCAAAAAGAACAATTGATTGACAGAATGCAGAACAATGTCGTACATTCACCCCAGTACAAAGATCTGGGCCTAAATCCATCGTTTTTTTGCTCACCATGCCATTCCAGTTTGGACCCAGCCATATGCAAATCAGTCTTGACCCTGCACCCGGTCCAGGGAAGACATTGCTTGGCAGTTCGGGCTGGACTGTTCCCATGAGGCACAGGGTCAGACTGATTTGCAAAAGGCCATGTCTGAACTGGGGTGGTGGAGTGAGCTAAAGAATGATGATGAATTAAACCCAGATTAGTTGACTGGGGGTGAGTGTTTGATTTGCTCTAACGCTCCGTCCATCATCCCCTTTGGTATCGCTTTGTTCGCCCTAAGTTGGCAGGGTATGCCCAGACGTGGGTCCCTTGCTCACTTTGCCACTGGATTCAAGATAGCCAGGCTGATGAGGGTTTTGAACCCGAAACCGGTCCCAGGATGCTTGTTTCCGGTCCAGGGAAGACATTGCTTGGCAGTTCGGGCTGGACTGTTCCCATGAGGCACAGGGTCAGACTGATTTGCATATGGCCATGTCTGAACTGGGGTGGTGGAGTGAGCTAAAGAATGATGATGGATTAAACCCAGATCATTGGGGGTGAGTGTTTGATTTGCTCTAACGCTCCGTCCATCATCCCCTTTGGTATTGCTTTGTTTGCCCTAAGTTGGCAGGGTATGCCCAGACGTGGGTCCCTTGCTCACTTTGCCACTGGATTCAAGATAGCCTGGCTGATGAGGGTTTTGAACCCGAAACCGGTCCCAGGATGCTTGTTTCCGGTCCAGGGAAGACATTGCTTGGCAGTTCGGGCTGGACTGTTCCCATGAGGCACAGGGTCAGACTGATTTGCATATGGCCATGTCTGAACTGGGGTGGTGGAGTGAGCTAAAGAATGATGATGGATTAAACCCAGATCAGTTGACTGGGAGTGAGTGTTTGATTTGCTCTAACGCTCCGTCCATCATCCCCTTTGGTATCGCTCCGTACTTATTACCAGCGGCTGTATTCCCGGGAAGACCCTTCTCCCATGAGACTCCACTCCTACCTAGCTGCTTGAGAATGGGATCCCCTATCCACGCATCACGCATCCCTTCTAGATAGCCCCATTACCATGGAGGAACTGGGTGCAGCTGTCAAGAATCTCCCCCTAGGTAAAGCCCCAGGGCCGGATGGGCTGCCTGTACATTTTTACTGTGTCTTCCTCCCGCAGCTGCAGGACCACCTCCTGAGAGTGTACAATTCCTTCACGGGTGACACGGGCCTCACCCCCACCATGGCTATGGCGGAGATCACCCTTGTACTTAAGGCGGGTAAGGATCCGGTGCAGTGTTCTTCTTATCGCCCAATAGCTTTGCTCAACACTGATGCCAAGATCTTCACTAAAATACTGGCGTCGCGCCTCGAGCCCCATCTGCCGGGCCTCATTGACTCTGACCAGGTGGGGTTTATCCGTCACCGGCAGGTCGCGGACAATGTCCGTTGCATAGCGCACCTTGTTGAAAAAGCCCGACGCCTGAATATCCCTACATGCCTCCTCTCGCTCGACGCGGAGAAGGCATTTGACCGAGTAGACTGGTCCTATCTCCGCGCCGTGTTGAGTAAAATAGGCCTGGGACGGGAGTTCATGTCGAAGATCATGGCGCCGTATGTGGCCCCCACAGCCTGCATCCAACTCAATGGACGGGCCACGCGGCCAATATCACTGCATCGGGGCATGAGGCAGGGGTGCCCACTCTCGCCCCTCCTCTTTGCGCTAGCGGTAGAGCCTTTGGCCATACGGGTGAGGGAGCTAGAGGGGATCAAGGGCTTAACCTTTGGAGGCCAAATCCATAAGATTAACCTCTTTGCAGATGACCTCCTGCTCACACTGACTGAGCCCCAAGTGTCGCTTCCATGCGTGGTCGAAACTCTGCAGTCCTTTGAAGCTGTCTCTGGCTTCAGGATCAACCTCTCTAAATCGTTTGCCCTCAACATCAGTATCCCGACCCCTGAGGCCAGAATGCTGCAGAGGTTGACCCCCTTCCAGTGGACGGAGACCTCCGTTACATACTTGGGGCTCCAGCTTACCCCCGCGCTCGCCTCCTGGTCACGTGTAAACTGGGCGATACTATGCCGATCTGTACCGGCTGACCTTCAGAGATGGAAACCCCTTCATATTTCATGGCTGGGATGCATCAACATCATTAAGATGAATGTTCTGCCAAGGGTCCTCTATCTGTTTAAGACACTGCTGACCCCGATCCCACAGGCAGATATTCAGCGTCTCCAGGGAGACTTGCGTGCTTTTGTGTGGAACGGGAGGCGACCGAGGGTAGCACATTCACTTCTGATGCGCCTGCGGGATAGAGAAGGTCTGGCATACCCGAAACCTACAGGAATACTATTGGGCAGCGCATCTGAGGTACATCTCTGAGTGGGTTGCGCGGGAGAGTGAGAAGCATTGGTTCCACATGGACCGTGCGGTGGCATGCCGACCACTGTGGGTCCTTGCTTGGTTACCTAAACATGCCCGACCCCGGAGTGCGTATGCTGCGGCGCCAACCAAAACAGTCCTTGACATATGGGACAAAATAGCAGTCAAAAAGGGACTGACCACATTTCCGTCCCCACACACTCCTATTGCGCGCAACCTGGAATTCCGTCCAGGCTTGCCAAAGCAGGCGTTTAGTGGATGGAGCGATGGGGAGTGTTGTACGATTAGCACCTTATTTATAGGGGGAGCCCTCAAGTCCTTTGATGAATGCAGGTCTGACTTTGAGCTACCTCGCACGGCACGCTATCAATACATGCAACTGCGACACTGGCTCTCCGTCCCTGAGATCCATGCTACGGTGACGTGCCATTACACTCTGTTCGAAAAACTGGTGCGGGCCTTTGAGGGCTCAAAAGGCCTTATATCTAAGACCTATCAGGTGATACAACGCTCGACTCCGATGCGCCCACATCGATACCAGACCATGTGGCAGGACGCGACCCCAGGAGGACTCCCTCCCAAGCAATGGGAGAAACTATGACAAGATATCCCCAAAACATACCGCAGCCTTGCCCCCCATGAAACCGCATACAAATTGATGCTACAATGGTACTATACACCCTCCCGGCTTGCCACCATATACCGCACAGTATCCAAACTCTGTTGGAGATGTGGGACGGGGAAAGGCACTCTCTTCCACATATGGTGGTCATGTCACGTGATAGCTACTTTCTGGAAGGAGGTCCTGGGACACATTAAGGGCGTGGTGGGCTACCCGATTCCGTCGCTGCAACACGTGGTGGTCCTGGGTATGCGCCCCTCTACTCTAGCGGCAATGACTGGGGCAGATTGGGCCCTTATAAGCCATTTACTATTAGCAGCGCGACAACTCAAAGCGTCCACATAGAAACAAACCACGGCCCCTTCCATAGCTCAGTGGTTTGTCCGAGTGTGGAATATACTGGCTATGGAGAGAATCTCTCATAACATAGCGAACACTGAAAAGAAATTCCAACGCATTTGGCAGCCATTGATATCCTATTTAATGCGCATAGAATTCACTTGCTTTAGCCCCCCGAAGCTGAGGGCCCTGCAACTCTTCCCAAGTGATTGAAAGGCATCTATGCTTTGTCCCTGTGGGTGGTCTTGGGCACCCCGATTGTCGACCGACCCCTCCCCCGCCGGCCCCCCCTTCCCTCCCTATTTGGAATGCGCGAGACGCCTAACACCACATGACATGTCACAACCTGTACAGTTACTGTTACTTTATTGTTACTGTTCTCTTCCTTTTACTAAGGCCACCCTGGCTGTGTTATCCTCCACGCACACATACACATAGGTCATTGGTCACAGCGGGGAATCAGGGACTACATGAGGCGATTGGCGCCTCTGCGGGGGAACGACCGCACCCCTTGATCCCATACGCTAGCTGTATCCCTCTGGGGCCACGGGTCATTGAACTAGTAAGCACCTTGATTACACTAGACTGTCCAACGCTTCACAATTTGATCAGTTTCTGGTGCAATGTTTTGCTTGACGCGGCCGGCCCGAAGTGGTTGTAGGCGGCTTGCTGTGTACTTATGCATTAGTAATACGGCTGTACCTGTTGTCCTCTACGCTGCCGGCCCGACCAGGGTTGTAGGCACCATGCCGTGTTTAACAGTGATTGCCTTCAATAAAGGTTTTTTAAAATAAAAAAAAGAAAGGGGTCAGGCAAGGCTGTGTGTGGGCCCCTTTTCTCTTCAGTTTTTACATCACCGAGCTAGAAAAATACCCAATGTCAGCATATGCAGATCTCCCTAGGATAGGGATCTGTCATCCACCGGTCCTAATGTAAGCAGATGATTGTGTACTTATAGCTCAAACAGGGAGGTTACTCCAGAAATTATTGGACCATTTTGTGGGATTCATGTCTGATTAGGGCTGTTAACAAATACATGAAATCATATGCCATGATATGTGGGCAACTGCATAGTAGATTAACTCCATTTCATATTGGTGACACTGCTCTCAAAACCATTTCCTTCTTCACATATTTGGGGATCCCATTTGACTCTCGATTCATATGGGTGCACTTAAAAATTGTAAGGGTCACACAGTTGCAGAAGGCCATTGCAGCCATTTTTAAATTTGGCTCCAAACTAGGGTCCATGCTGTTGGATGCTTCACTCACTATCTATAAAGCCTGACCCATAGCAATAGCCACCCATGGTGCCGGTGTATGGGGTTATACAGACTATACAGCTCTACAAAATAGTAAAAACAAATGTTTGTGTAGGCTATTGTCACTCCCCTGTAGTACCCTTGCGTCAACAGTGCATAAGGAAGTAGGACTGCAGTATATTGGCTTTCATTTTCGTCAAGATCTAAGGCATCCCTGACAATGTCAGTAATCAATGATTTTTTTTTATTTTTTATTTTTATTTCCCAGAGAAGAGCATATAATCAAATACATTATACAGAGAAAAAACACAGTTATACACAGATAAAAGGCAGTTTTTTAGCAAGGATACAACAACCTAGTCAATAGATTTCATCAGTATATACATTCTGTAGCAGCTTTATACACGGGAGGCGGTTTAGACACAAACTTATTTAAGATAAGCTACATAGAAAACATGAGCTAATAAAGATGAAGAAATCCATCTAAATCCGTACTCCCTGGATGTTTTAACCATAAATTAATAAATTAATAAAAAATCTGCTATGTACTGGAGACAGGCGAGCCTCTTGGGCCGTTATGGCTATTCAGTCAGTCTGACATAGGGGACCAGATCTTTTGCTCCAACTCTTTAGCCTGTCTACCCTTACAGATATAGAGTGCTCTTTCATGATTATGTATACCTATCAGTCGAGCAAGCCAAGCCTGGAGCGAGGGAGTTTCTGAGTCCTTCCATCTAGCTGCAATCAGCAATCTAGCAACTTGGCAGATTTAAAAATGAAATAGGTCTGAGTCGTATCTAGTCTCCTGCTGTTATAATGGCCTACCACCATAAAGGAAGGGTTGAGACATATCCTTCACCCAAGCACTCTCTCCCAGAATGACTCCAGACTGCTCTTCAGAGGTGATAGCTTATCGCAGCTATAAAACATATGGACCAGGTCAACTGGACCATCCCCGCACCAAGGACATTTATCCTCTACCCTTTTTGCCCACCCAAACAACTTAGCCAGAGTAAAGTAAAGATTAAATATTGTCATATACTGTTGTGCCTTTAGACTGGCTGAAAGGAGAGTCTTTGAGGCTAGCCCTATTGTCATATCTAAATCGACATCAGGGTCATCTAGCTTCCTAGCCCAGTTTGCTTCAGTCCTTTCGAGGTCTTCCGGCAGATTACCAAGCAAGATATTGTAGATATTTCGTATCTTACAATCCGTATGGGCAATTGCCTCCAAGAGAGGAATTTTATCCAGGGATACAGCCACCATGCGATTATTAAAAAATTTCTTTACTTGTACATATTTAAAATAGGAATGCCAAACACCTGCTGTAGATGTAGAAAAGAACAGACTTGATCAGATGCATAAATATCCTGTATCTTTGTGAGACCGTGTTGCTCCCATTATCTTCCCATTACATCATAAAAAAAAGGTGGGAAAAGAGCGGATCGCCACAAAGGTGTTTATCTACAATATTTTGAGATCTTCATAAATCTCCGGACCTTATTCCAGATTTTCCAGGCATTGAGTATGGTCTTAAATTGTACTTTATCGTGGTTGCTTGGCTCGAGTTGCCGCAGGAGCATTCCACCTGCCGTTTTCCCTACTGCAAGCTCATATATAGTTGGAAGGGTCATGGGGCTTTCTTGATCTGCCCTCTCCATATTTTCAGCTGAGAACAGTATGCTGTAGGAGGGACGACCAGTAGTAGAGCATGAGGTTGGGGACAGCCCAGCCACCCCGTCCCTAAGGGAGAGAGAGGAGCTTTAAAGAGCGCCTCACTTTCCCGTATTCCCAAATAAAGTTTATGAAAATGGAATCCAAAGTTTTCAGAATTGATCCTTCAATTTCTACAGGTGAGGATCAGAATAAATATAATACCTTCATTACCATCTTAAGAATATTGCTCCTGCCAATTATTGATAAATGTAAACTATTCATACGTCTTAGATCAGTGGAGATCTTTCTAACCAAAGAATTGATCTGACTAATTATGTCTACCTTAGGGCTGATTCTAACTAACCCTGGGCATAAAACTGCGCTCCGCTCACGGAGTTTGCAGAGTTTTGGCAACTCCGCGGCGTTGCCAAAAAACTCTGCACTCTGCAACGGAGCAGAGTTTTTTGTGTTCACGTGCCCGAAATGCATTTTTGCGTGTGCGGGAGTGACTTACCAGGTGCCTGCGATCGCCGATGAGATTTCCCGAGCCGTTCGCGAGCGCCACGAGATTTGCTAGGCAGCCGCATGGTCCCGCGAGAGTTTGCAATCGCAAACACGTCATTCAAGCATGCCACCGGAGTTCCGGTGTTTTTTTTTAGAAGATCGCGATCCCAAACGCGCAGGATCGACCGCAACTACAATCTGGATAAAGTTCTGTCCCCGAGCAGCATCAAAACCTTCTCGAAAAGACGGTTTGGAGTAAAAAAAACTCCTCAAATTGACATTTGGCTATACTTTTTTGTGCAAGGAGACCTTTTTCTTTTTTTCCAAGAGGAAGGAAGTGCCCCAGAGTCTCCAACTTTCTGTTCCTGTCCAGCAGGCTCCTACCAGTGCTTTGTCCATTTCCTGGTCACTTTTCATTTGGATATGGAGCTGGAAGTATCACTCTTTGTGTCTGCTGCATGATATATCATTGGATTTGAGGACTTTTAATTTGAGATTTCACAAGTAAGTTAGAAAATTGGTGTTGTTTGTTTGATTGATGCCATGCACCTAGGTTTATTTGTACTTTTCACTGTTTTTTTAAATTTATTGTGGTGGGTGGCCTGTAGTTTCAGTAGGGGCCTAGTTGTTTCTTTGTGAGTAATTTTTCTTCTTTTATAAAGGAAACACTTTGCACAGTTCGCTACATTTTTCTCCTTGTTTTGAAATCAATTTGCAATATTTATTTAGTTCACTAGATAACCCAGTAGTCTGCCAAAAATAGGCATTTCTTAGCCAGTAGGCCCAGAGCTACTCATCATGGGTGCATGAAACAACTGTTTCTGTTGAATTTAACCATCATTTTGGCCATGGATGTATTTAATTAAAAATGCAAAACGTGTTTTTTACCTTTTTTATCATGTGAATTAAATTAAATGCCTTTGTGGAATGTGTGTGTGGTTGTAACTTGCAAACGTTTTAGCCCTGTGGATTTTTGTTTCTGGCATTGTTGTCTTAAAGATGTGTTGTTTAGCATGCCTCGTTTGTCTGGCCAGTGTGTGAGTGTGTTTGTAATAGTGGGCCAGCATTTTCCTTGGCTGAGCCTCCCCATGTGGCTAGGGGCCATTTTGTAAAGTCTGTGTCCATATAGGCCTGCTTGAGCTCATTGTTTTCCAGGCCTCCTGCTTGTTGTTGTTGTGACCATGTGGCTGATGGCTATTTTGTGGAGGCATTTAGTGTGCTTTTGCCATAGGCCTGCATGTCTTCCCTTTTTTCTTTTTTCTTTTTGGCTTATTGCTTCTTGTTGTCGTGGCCTGGCCATGTGGCTGGCTGCCATTTTGTGAAGGCAGTCAGTGTAACATTAGGAGAACTTACTGGGGCCAGCAGAGCCATCTGCAGAGGAGTGCTGTTCCTGCTGGGAGGCACCTCCAGCTCCCGCACCCGCCTCAGAAGACCCCGTTTTCTTCTTGCCCCTGGATGCTGATCATGTAAGACATAATTAAAGAGACAAAAAATGATTGGTGTTAAATAAATATTAAATAATCGCTCCAAAAAGATTTTTGACAGGAAACGACAATTGCAATAACATTAACCTTTCCTATATCAGATCGACTAGTAGTATACTAGTATCGCAGTCGCAGACCATCCTATCTTTATTATTCCACAGTTCCATTCTGATTCCTGAATCCTAAACCTACCTAGCCCATCTATTCCAAAGACTTTGGAAGGAATTGCAAAAAAATTATATTTGCTTCCAAGTTCCAAATTCCGATCTCATTCGCAATCATCATTCTCAACCCCCTTGACGGGCCAATTCACTAAGTCTGCATTTGGTATGCATAGATGGACGCATGCATATTACATACACCAAATTGGTTGGCTGCTATTCACTCACTATACAAACTACAAAAGGACTAAGAAGTCAAGGACTGAAGTCGCGTGAGAGGACGTGTCACGCGGGCCGCTAAATTACCAATTAATACTAAGTAACTAACTAACTAACTACCACTATCTTAGTGACAGGACAAAGGAAAGGAGTCTCTCTAGTCTGCATTACCTAACTTAAGTTCTCTTACATAATCTGCCCAAGTGAGCACAAAGTTGCAAACAAGTACGATTAGGTAGCGCCAAGCACCTGTCTAGAGTAACGATCACATAATATAAGATTTTTAAACGTAACTTACCTGCATGTGAGCAGCAGCATTCTTGCTATTTGGGAAAAAATTAATATTCACAATAACATAGAACACACAATAATAATTATAATTAGCTAGTACTCACCAAGACCTCAACACCTAGCAGGTCCAGCAGGTCCTGCTCTTGGTCCAGGATGTTGGACCACCGGTGCGTCAGTTGGTTATGGGTGCACTGGAACCCAGAGCAGTGATACACTGCCCAGCGAACCCTCGCCCACTGCTGCTGGCGCTCCCGGAGCCCGTACCCAGACCCAGGCCTGCCGCCTGCTGCCAGAGTGCAGGAGGTGGTGCTGCACAAAAAAAAACAAGTGCAGCCACTTCCACCTCCGAAAACAAGGGTCGGGCTGCACCCCTTTCGGGTGACGCCTTTCGCAAGGAAGGCGGCTCCTCTTTTCCCGGGTCGCACTAGCACTCTGACCCTGAGTCTTCTTAGCCATGATTCTGTGGGGGCGGGGGCGGAAAAGAAAATGTAGAAAGTAAAAAATTAAATGAGGAGAAGAAGAAAGGAAGTAAAAAAAATAATAAGCAACTAATAGAAAAACAGTACAAAAATGCACTAAAAAACACACAAAAAGTAGAAAAAAAAGAAAAAGATACACTCAAGAAGAGAGAGGGATAGATAATAAATAAAAAAGATCAGAAAATCTTTTTAGGAACAAAGGATTGCAAAGATTTAGTGAGGATTCAAAAAACAGGCCCAGAACCATAAACAGACAAGAAAAACAAGATGGCCGCACCCATGTGTGACTGCGTGGTGAAGTTCACGCGATAGTTCCCCCGAACAAGCAATCCACGTTGCCGATTTTATTTTCTGTTTGCGTAGAATTTGCTCAATAAACGGGTTAATATAGAGAACAAACAAAATGGGAGAGCAGGGGCAACCCTGCCTTGTTCCTCTGGCCACCTTTATAATTCCCGACCCTTTGCCCATTAGTTGGAGCCGGGCATATGGGTCTACATATATTGCCGTAATGGCAGTGATCATTCGAGGGCCAAAACCCTTTACTTTGAGTGTGCCCCATAGATAGTTCCATGCCACCCAATCGAAAGCTTTTCCGGCATTGAGGCGGATCATAGCCATCCGATCCCCTGTCTCTGCTGTAACATCAAATAGCATAATAACCCACCTTATATGGTCGGTTGTGCCTCTCCCTGGTATAAACTAGGGGTGGGTGGAATTTGCGTAGTCGCGCTACGCAAAGCTCCGCGAAACGGTACAAAATCTCCGCGAGCACGCAAAAGTTCCGCGAACACGCGGAATTGCTTGTTCCGCCCGTTCGCGATGCTTTTTTCCTGTTTGCGAATGCTGTTTGCGTGCTCGGGGAGAAATATCTCGCGAACACGCATTTTGAAAGCGCGAACAAGCAAAAAATTCCGCGAAGCCGCGGATCGCCGAATTTTTGGTAATTACGCGTTCTCCGCAGAATGCGAAATTACCCAAATTCCGCAAATTCCGCGAGCGGAACGGAATTTACCGCCCAGGCCTAGTATAAACCCATGTTGCCAGGATGTAACCAGACGGGCTATGACACTCCCTAGCCAAACCGCCAGGATTTTGGAATATATCTTGGCATCCGTATTTATCAGCGATATTCGTCAGTATGAACTGGGACTATCCAGGGGCTAATCCTTCTTAGGAAAGATAATGATGTCCATGCCTTTCCAAGACTCCGGAGGAAGCCCATTATGTTGAACTCCCAAAAACAAATCTAATAAGAATGGGGCTAGCTCTGTATGGAGTACTCTATAGAACTCAAGTGGTATTTGATCTGGACCTGCCGCTATCCCTGAAGGAAACTGATGCAATGCAGTTACTGCTTCAAATGAGATGTCAGTTTCTCGTTCATTCCAAGCAGCTTGGTCTAAGCTTACCCCCGGGTCCAACCCATAAGCTAATCCAGATACCTCCTGGTGTTCATAGTTATCTTCCTCATATACGTCCTGCTACAACTCCTGGAACACATAAACTTTATCATTAACCTCCGTAAAGGTTAACCCATCTTTTTTAAGTATGGCAATCCTATTCCTTATTGCTGACTTGAGGCTGCCCCGCCTCTCCTCTTCCTTTAAGGAGTGGGCTCCACCTTCGAAACTAGAGATGCACGTCTTCCGCCTTGTTGCGATGTTGCCCCCCGCAGCCTCCATCCCCACATGACCCAGTGTGGACGCCGAGGGAGGGGGAGCAGTTTTCACCTTCTGTCCAGCCGCCTAAGGACCCATCTTTTCCCCTTCAAACGGGGCTCAGCAGAGACCGCAATCAGAGTGGCTCAGAACAGCCACAGCCAGTCGCCTGAAAGTGAGCAGGCTCTCCAGAATCAACACCACCCTGGAACAGCCACCGAGTGCGAGGCAGGCACCAGCCAGGACATCCAAAGCCATGAACTCACACTAGGTAGGTTTGTTTTTATTGTTCCCTCCACGGACCGAGGTGCTGCATCGACCACCTCAAGTGGCCGCCATCTTGCTTCTCCCTCTCTCTCATGTAATCAATGATTGTTTAAAACTTTCAAAAGCCAACAAGATCAAGTTGTTGTCCTATGTAAAGAATGAACTTCACGCAATTGGCAGAATAGAGCTGTTCAGCAATCCAACACGTCTATCAATGGTCAGAGGTAGGTATGTCACAAAGCACAGTGCTTTGTGCTTAAAAGATTCAGAGACCTCCTTTTGAGTTCAATAAGGTAGTTGTGCATTTCCAGGACCCTGTCTAAGTACTACATAGAATATGCCATCCATAAAGCAACTGCCTTACATGTTCATAAAAGCATAGAGTCTCTCTCTCACGCAGTCGCACAGCTAGAGAAGGACTTATACATTCAGACCTGTATGCTTTAGTATCAAAAGCAGTTGCAGACACACCTACATACCCCTGTATTCCCTAACACAGGCAGTAAGTTATTTTTTCTGCCACTTACATGCATATTTAGAGGACATAGAGGCACTAAAACAGACAGTCATATACCAGCACATGTACTTAAACATCTCATGGCACTGCTACAGGTGTACTCCAAAACTCACTCAGACTGTATCCATGCATTTTTTGGTGAGAACTGCTACTGCAGAGGGTTATGTTAGCTCTAATATAATTGCACAACTGTTTATGTTGGTAGTTATATATTTAAACTATGTAGTCAGATAGTAAACAATGAAAAGCTAACTTTAAGCGGTACTTATTTTTTCCCCTTTTCAGGCATCAATTTCTACTAAACTACAAACAGTTACAATGCCATCAAAAAATGAGACAAGAAAGAAATAGAAGCAAAGATACAATCTTGTCACAACTGAGAAACAAAAGGGGCAAAATGCAGAGAAAGTGGTGAAAGAGAAATTAACTGCTGCTAAGAGAACAAAGACAGATCTTAAAATAGTTTGAGGACATCTGGAAAGACAGGGAAAGATAGCTACATCAAGCAAATAAAAAGCAAAGTTTGAGATCAACAAGAAAGGAGAAAAAGTATATGATATGAAGAATAAAAAGTCAATCAAATAAAAGAGACAGCTTAAACAAGAGGCAGACAGGGCTTAAAGAAATCAGACTTTGAATGTTCCATAGTAGAGAATTTAATAAGATAATGAGAATCTAATAAAAGTATGAAGAAATATAAAAGAAGAAGAGAAGCAGTCAGACAAAAGGAACTTGTTGAGGGGCTAGTCGATAAGGCCTTTGCTCTGAAGAAGAAGCTATTTATTTTAATTCTAAATAGAATGAGGACACACGATAAAATAGTGTTGTCTATGAGGAAAAGAAGTCAAAAGAAAAGACTTGCAGATAGAAATAACTTTTGCAAAATTTTCAGTGGTGAATGAAGACATACTTCTAGTATTGAGACTTTCTTTAATGAAGAAAGTTACTTGCAAGAGAACACATTAGTGCATGCAGTTGATGAATCTGGACAATGTTATGAAGTTAAAGATGGTACTCCGTTTCCAAAAGAGGTGATGGTAGCTAGAAATGTAGAAATGATAGCTGAAGAGATGAGGGGAAGGCGTGGACAGGCCCCTGTATATCAATGGAATTGTAACAGTGTTTGCAGTATTCAACAGGAATAAATTGATATGTTGAGAACTTTTCTACGTATGTTTCCAAGCAGAAGTCTATAATAGAAAATTGTGGTTTTGCAAAGATTAGATTCATGCAAAGTAAGGAACTCAAGGACACTCACTAGCATGTCTATCAAAGAAAGTTTGCCAAAGCAGATTTCATAATTTCAGAATGTTAGCTGCACACCACTCCAAAATGCAAACTTTAGTTAGAAAACTTTACTATGTGAAAACTCCTGCCTTATGTTTATGAGAAATGAAAAGAGCTCTTCTGCATGGTACAGTAGCAGAGGCCCAAAACGTTTGTGATGATGATCAGTTTTGTTTCTTTGGTCCTGAAGAGGAGTGTAGAGAAAAGGAGGATTTGGTATCTCCAGGTGTAGCAGAACAGGACACAGGTATTACTGTTGATAACTTTCAAGAGGAGATTAGAAAGTTTAACACAGTGTGTTCAGAGAAACCTGACTGTGTTTGTATATTTATATACAAAACTCAAACTCCTTATGTTGTTGTGTCTTCAAAAACTGAAGAATAAAACACAGATAAGTGGCAAGGATTTGTAGCTTATTTATTTGTAGAGGAACGCTTTGATCGTTCCACATGACAAATTATATGTAAGTACTGTTATAATAAGTTGGAGTGCAATACAATTCCAGCTAGAGCAGTCCACAACAAGTTAGAATTGGTTCCAATCGCTCAAGAAGTAAAAGATTTAAATGTTTATGCATCAATTCTAATGCAATGTATACATCCAATCCAAGGTATAGTTCGTGCAGAGCCAAAGACAAGGAAGGTAGCTCCAACAGAGTTACAGAAGGGTCTTGAAGGTAGAGTTGTGTACTTGCCATTAGATTTCAAGCAGAATATTGAAACTGTATGGGTGCATAGAGATTTGAAAGAAGCACTTATTATTCTAGTGAATGGTGTCTCTACCAAGAATAGAGAAATATGGCAGGAGTTAGTGGATGTTAGTATAGTAAAGAAACAACATATCTGGTACAAAAGAATATTATTATAAAAATGTAGATGCTCTTCAAGACATAACACATATGGAGGGTGACGCCTCATCATCGAGAGGTCAGACTGAGAAGGTGGATCGATCCTGATCAGAAAAAATGTAAAAGCACTACAGTATCCACCCTCTGTATTCTAAAGAAATTATTGGTGATGCAATTGATCTCTTTCAAATGAAAGAAGCAAGAGGAGCTCCCTTGAGTGTGTGGGAGAAAGGTTTAGAAGCTTAAAGTTTTACACATCTTTTTCCCACAGGAATGGGTGGTAGGTATGATGACCGGCCTGTACAGATACCAACAGCTGAGTGCAGATCAACTGAACTACACTCAGAGGACCATGGATTTTGTCAGTGTGTTCCCTATATATTTCACCTTTCATTTGAGAGTGACTTGTCAGGCCTATCTTATGCAGTAAACCACATTCTCAAGACAGGAGTGAATCTGCAAGATATCACAGCAAGGTAATACGTTGACAAAGTTCAAGGAAAAGATAAAAACCTGGAATACAACTTGATTAATTTAATGGCCTGCCAATGTGGCACCAATGAATATTGGTATCGTCATCACAGTGAGCTGAAATGCATATTGAGAAACCTAGGAGTAACTACTTGGTTTCTAACACTCAGTTGTGCTGGGATGACCTCTTTGAATTCCTGCAAGAAGCAAGCTCAAACATAAAAGACTTCAATCTGAAGACACCAGGAGAACTTTGCTCGCTGGACCCTGCAAAAGTTTGCGAATATTTTGACCACATGTTTCAAGCGATGATGTCTTTCATCTATAACAAAACAAATCCTCCTCTTTGCCAAGTAACCGATCCATTTTGGTGCAAAGACTAACATGCTAGAGGTACTCCACTTATTCAAATGCTGTTATGGGTAAAAGATGGCCTGAAATTTGAAACAGACACTGATGAGTCCCAAATCATCCTAAAAGAAAGTGCATACAAGGGCTTGAGACAACAAGTTCTACAGTTTCAAACACACAGATATGCAAGTACTGAAGTAAAAAATACAGATACAAAGGAAAATGTTACCCAAGATGTCATTTTGGATTCTGACACCCTGTCATCTCAGAAGGAAGAGTCAACAGCTTTTTGTCTTCAGTCAGACATACCCTGGCATGGAAATCACCAACACATACATACAACCTGCGAAGAACAGATGCTTTCAAGTATATCAAAGACTACAAACCTGTGATTCTGAAGATGTGAAATGCAAATATAGATCTAGAATTTGTTGCAGACAACTCCATTGCTGCTGCTCGCTATGTCACTTCATAGATAACAAAATCAGAAAAGACAGTGATGAAAAAGATGTGGGAGGAGATTTCTGCAAAAAAGACTATTACCAAAAAATTGTACAGCGTCTGCTTGAAAATGCTTTCCTACAGAAAAATAGGATCCTATGAACTCTCTGACAGGTTGACCTCGGCTAGGCCTTGCAAGCAGTCGAAATAGAGTACTAAAGTCTTTCCCAGAAATAAAGTATCTTACAGAATTCAATCCAGAAATTACATACAACTGAAAAATATTCTGGAGACATATTACCCAAGATGGAGTCCTCATCTTCAAAATATGTGTCTCTATGAAGTACTTCGGCACTACAGATATAGAAGTAATGCAACTGAAAACATAGAAGAAGGAAGATATGGAGTACTTGGATGGGATTGTTGTTTGGTGAGACACAACAAAGAGAATATAATTACCACCAAAAGCTTAGTTGCCAAACGCCAAAGAGAAGAGAGTTTTTCTACTTGGCACTTTTGCAGTTGTTCAGACTTTTTCAATGCTGTGAAAGACAGCGTTGAGTGCTCAGTCTTTCACACCTACCTGCAAATGTTGAAAGATGAGATTGGACAGGAAGAAACTATCGCTGCTGAGATGGCAAGAGAGAGTTCACAAAGCAGCCACGGTTCTGCACCGGTGAGTCAAGATCCTCTTATAAAACCAATTGTTCAAAATGAAGCAGCTACAGCTATGAATTAGGTAGAGTCTGCTATGCAACAAGCAAGAGAGGAAACTATGGATTTCGAACACTTAGGGGCCGATTCCGATCTTGCTCGGACAGCCCTCCGAGACCTGTCCGTAGCCTTACCTTACGACCTAGTCGTACTGGGAGCCGGTCCGTCCGGGCGATGAAGTACGATGCGCAAAAGTACCACAATTCCGAACGACACGTAGGCTTTGATTGCAGCAACATTTCCCGTACGAGCCGCTTATCCAAACGCCCATCCGAGTCGCCCGGAAGCAGTTTCCACATTAGTTTCCGGCCAGACAAGTACGATGCGCAAATCCTACGCGCCGAACGGGTCACCACTAGCAGCACATCACAGCATCCGGGAGAGATGAATAGCAGGTCCGATTCGCGCCACAACACGATCCACTGCTACGAAACGGACCAACTCACAATGTGTATGAGACGGAGCAACAATCAGCAAGTACGAGACGAACCAATGATGAATCCCATCGCGCAGGTCATCCCAGTACTGTATATCTATGCCCGGATCAGGAACAGACGCGTACGTCGCAGACGGTAAGTCAGACACCCACAGAAACAAACGACACGAACGCGCGAAATGCAACATACACATAGGGGGGGACATGCCGTCCACCAGCAAAAGCAAAACCACAGGGGTAGCATGGTCCACGCCACCAGCAGTGCCCACACCTGGGGGGGTGTGCCCAGCACCACTACCATCCCCACTCATAGGAGGCTGGATGCACTGCACCACTACCATCCCCACTCATAGGGGGCTGGATGCCCTGCACCACTACCATCACCACTCATAGGGGGCTGGATGCCCATCAAAACCAGTACCCCCCACTCATAGGGGTCTGGATGCCCTGCACCACTACCATCCCCACTCATAGGGGGCTGGATGCCCTGCATCACTACCATCACTACTCATAGGGGGCTGGATGCCCTGCACCACTACCACCCCCACTCATAGGGGGCTGGATGCCCTGCACCACTACCATCCCCACTCATAGGGGGCTGGATGCCCTGCACCACTACCATCCCCACTCATAGGGGGCTGGATGCCCTGCACCACTATCATCCCCACTGATAGGGGGCTGGATGCCCTGCATCACTACCATCACCACTCATAGGGGCTGGATACCCATCAATACCAGTACCCCCCACTCATAGGGGGCTGGATGCCCTGCACCACTACCACCCCCACTCATAGGGGGCTGGATGCCCTGCACCACTACCATCCCCACTCATAGGGGGCTGGATGCCCTGCACCACTACCATTCCCACTTATAGGGGGCTGGATGCCCTGCACCACTACCATCCCCACTCATAGGGGTCTGGATGCCCTGCACCACTACCATCCCCACTCATAGGGGGCTGGATGCCCTGCACCACTACCATCCCCACTCTTAGGGGGCTGGATGCCCTGCACCACTACCATCCCCACTCATAGGGGGCTGGATGCCCTGCACCACTACCACCCCCACTCATAGGGGTCTGGATGCCCTGCACCACCAACATTCACACGCATAGGGTCACTAAGCAAACCCCCACCCCTACCATCTTTGCAAGATTCTATGTGTGTGTGTGCCAAATGCCCACAACACTGATTCTGATAGTGAACATACAATGTGACTCCCATCACATGTGTGCCCAAAAGATGAGTGTGGGGTTCAAAACTCCAGCATCTCAGGAACATTGTGGTAATGGGTTCCAAAGCCCACATCACTACAGTGACCACAAGGTGAGTGTGGACAAAATAATAGCAGCATCACCAGACCAGCATTTGTGCTCACTGGTCCCAAATCCACAACCAATGTAGTGGCAATATGGTGGTTGTGTCACATACAAACATACATTTGAGAGGCACAGATTGCTGTGTATCACAAGAACTCCTCTGCCATGTGCAGACAAGCATTGGCCATGAGCCCTGACAAGGCCCACAGTGTCCAATTAGACTATGTGAAAAGTGAGCATCATGATGCATACACACATATCTCTACGAACAGACACACAAACTGAGGAATCCTGTGGAGACTGTTGATGTTAGGTGACAAAGTCCCATACCATGGCAGCAATGGGACATACCAAACATGAGCAATGTGCAGGATGATGAGCTACAAGATGCATGGACATTAGGGAAAAACCTCCAAACTACATCCACACAATGGAACACAAAAGCAATACCAATGCAGAGGTGCAGATGCACAAACACAGACAGGCAGACCCACACTGCATATCATACACAACACATGTGTGTGTCTCAGTGTCCCCAGGCTAGTACACAACATTTGACGGTGGGATGAACGCCAATCACACCGATGTGTCCACAGGCCATACAAAAAGTAACTAATGAACTGGGCACCCCTTTGTGGTCAAGCATACATCATCAGATGAGTGGTATAGCAACGTATTCATGTGACACAAGCTGGGTGGAACAGCAACCAACACAGCAAGAGACAGACCCACTATAGCACTACCCTCTAGTACCCTCATTTGTGGTGACAGTAGCCTGTACGCCAATCCCACTGTGATGACAAAGGTCTGTTTTGCCTATACTGTGGAGCACAGTCAGCTGTGCATACTGGGTCATGTGTCCAGAACAACAAACTCACATCACACCTCCATAAACACAAATCACTGGCCATTACCTGCAACCAATGTGCAAAATGTAGGTAGGGGCCTAGACATGAAACAACTCACATGTGGCCACCCTCAACACCACACACCCTGATCTGCAACAATGTGCATCAGCTAGGCACACAGGGACTGTTGACATTGCTCAAGCACCCATTACAATCCCAGGGGTGGTGGGGGGATCTAAGGTACACAAAAATCAACACACATGGCCTGTCAACAACACCTGTGAATGTCTGCCACACTGCACAGTATGCGGAACATGGGCATAATGTGAAGACAACACGATTCATTGGGAACCCTGCCACACACCTACACCAATGAGGAACCAAAGGATACCCACAAAGAACACATGTTGACACCTTCCAACATTGCAGCAATTACCCTGATGAGTGGGAGTAGTCACACACACATACGAGTGAGCCTCACACTGACAGATACCACATAGGGAAAACAACATGATGTTTGAAATACATAATTGCCAATGGGAATCCTGAATGTGTCCCATGTGCGTTTGACAACATCCCCTGAAATTACAACTAAAACAGCCATGGATGACAACCTAATGACCAGTAGTCTGCCATGCACCGACACCCCAGTAAACCCAGGGAAAAGAAGTCTGATGAACACAGGACAACTCAGCAAGTGCACATAACAGGAACATCTGCATGGAACACAGGCTGAGTTGAAAAAAGGGAAGGCAACACACACAGACATGCTAACACAACACACACCATGTGCACAGGCAATGCCACGGAATGACACAATGCCATGAGGGGTCTCCACTCCTGGGGAATGTCAGCTGTGAAAAACGTTGTTTGTGCAGGGTCCTGTCATGCCATCACACCACCTGCACAGTGAGCCAACAATTACAACACAATGAAAGCTCTGGTCACAGCAACATGTGTACGGGAGTGTCCCTTCAGTCATCTGCACATACGCAATACACATGTAGAGATAGTTGCACTGATGACACAGATGACTTGTGTACCATGGATGCACAAACCTGCCTGTCCAGTGTAGATGGGCCCAGTCAGGGAATCTCACCATGTGCCCAAATGTAAGTACAACATATGTGCAACAGTGTATGCCGAAGATGTGAAGTAGCAAACCCAAAGAGATAATCCTGGTTACAACATTTTGCAATTATTACACCCTGTAATTGCAGCAAAGGATGTCATGGACACATAGCAGAAAAGTACACAAAACCCATGGACCACATGGAGTCCATCACATCAAGAAATCATCATGTTGTACCTTCAAAACACAAGTACAACATCAAGTCCATGATACTCATCCTCAACATCATGTACATTAGATGCAACAACAATGGATAACAACAATTTGCTTTATTAAAAATGAAACTCCTCAAAACTGGTCATTTGAGTCCACAATGTCAAAAGGCCAATGGCCAGTCCATTTCTCAATTCAACCATGGTGACATGTGACAAGTTGTCACCCATTGCTTGCCTGCACTGCTACGACCAGGGGACATCCCCCTTGGAGGGGCATACATGGGGCAGGCCAGGCACCGCAGGGACAGGATCAGGGGACAGCAGAATGGGGCAGGGGAGGGGTGGTGGGTGCTGGAGTGTCACTGGCAACTGCAGTGGAGGTGTCTGACACAGTGGGCACCGTCACAACTGCAGGGATGAAGTCAGATGGGGTGGTTGCCGGCACCACAGCAGTGGCCAGGTCAGATGGTGTGGACGTGGTCTCCACTGCAGTGCCAAAGTCAGATGGGGTGGATGAGCTCTCCACTGCAGTGCCTACCTCCAAAGTAGTGTCATGGGGTCCAGGTGAGGTGGGCAGGACAGAGGGGGGACACACAGACTCCACACCAGTGGCAGGAACAGGCTGAGCGTGTGAGGTGGGGGTGGAAGTGCATGTGGTGGGGGGAGGGCCTAATCATTTTAGGGATGCGGTATCGGTGTGTGGGTGAACCAGGGGCAGGGTGTGGCTGGGGGACCTGTGGAGTGGTGGCCTGGGGGCTGCAGGACGGATACTGTGTGGATGGAGCTGCAGGATTGTGGTGAGGTCTTGCTCTTCCTAGTCCAGGGGGACTTGCGGATGGGGTCCTCAGTGTCCGTGCGCCTGGGGGAGGGTGTCCGTGTGGCAGGGGAACTCCCCCCTGTGCATGGTGACTTCCTCTTCCCCTTGTGAGTTGGAGCAGATGGATCAGTGGGGAGGAGGCCAAGGTCACAGAGGAAGAGCTGCTGGGAAGGGGGGGTTGCAGGTGAGGCTAGGGAAGGGGTTTTGGAGGGAGAGGCATCTGAAGACTGCGGAGTGCTTGTGGATGTCTGTTTGTGCATCTGTGGCCCATCCCCTGTGTGTGCCATCAGTCCCCGGAGTGTGTGTGCCTGTGGCTCTGGATTTTGGCTTGCGTGGCTGTGTGCTGCTTGTGTCTGTTGTGGTGCGTGCCGGTGCTGGTGTGTGTGTGCGTTGGACAGGTAGGGCAGTGGGGATTGTGGATGTGGCAGAGGTAGGAGGGGTGAGGGACTGTTGGAGGAGGGACACTGCTGACGTCTGTGTGGAGGCCATGGCCTGAATAGTCCGATGTAGGGCAGACATGTTTGATGAGATGCCCTCCATGAAGGACACCAGTTGTGTCAACAGACTGGTGTGGGAATGGAGGACACTTCAGCATCGCTGTCTGCCCTACATGGAGCTGCTTCAGCAAGTCCACAGACTCCACACTCAGGGCAGCAGGGGAGACAGGGGCAGGGGGTGCGTTGCCTGGCACAAAGGAGACATGCTCCCTTACACGGGGGCTTCCACAGACCTCTGGGATGGGAGCAGATGGGAGGGTGGAGATGGTGGTGGTGGCGGGGACAGACTCGCTTGGTGTTGTCTGGGGTCTGCTGACACCCGCCTCCACAAGGGAGTCCTCACTGGAGATGCTGTGTTCCTCAGCCGAGTTGGTTGTAGCTGAGGTATCCTCAGTGTGGCTCCCCTCACCCTCTGTGCCACTGGGTCCCTCCAACTCCTCTCCAGCAGACCAAGTCTGGCTCTGCGTCTCCTCTTGGTCTGTGGAGCTGTCTCCTCCAGTAGCCGAAGATGTTTCTGCAAACAATCAGGATAAACAGATACACATAAGTCACTTGTTTCACCTGAGACATCACAGTCATTACAGCACATTACAGATGACGCATTTTCCGCATTTGCTAAATATTGCTAGAAGTGCTGGCACATATTTAAAAATACACCTGTCATTCTGCCAGTCAACCATGCCACTCATACACTTCCCCTCCATGGACCCATCTGTCTGGTGCATGTAGTATGCCACTACTTATATGTGCACACATGCACCACATAGACATATCTCAGAACATCTTAAATTGTGAATGAAATGTGTCAGTACACACATATCCCATCTCCTGCCACTGACTCAGTACATGTGTCAGGATGAGGGATGGCCAAACTCATTGTCAGTAAAATGGATATGCTTCCTTCACAAGACACCATGATGTGCCAATGTATTGATGGTCAATGCCACAATAGAGTGTATGCCGTACAACTGACATAACGGCAGGATACACATTAGCAAGTGGGATACCATGCTACGGGCCAGTCTGGCTAATCAGTCATCACTGGATAAAGTCACAGGGGCAGTCCATCCATAAATAAAAAAGTCTGCCCTGTGTCACAATCATAATCATTTTGGGGAATGTAAGCCCTGCAGCTGTCAAGTGCACATGTTCCACTACTGCTACACACATCTTAAGGCATATGATGATCCCACGTAATACAAATGCGACAGTTGAGTGACTGCAAGCACCAATCTGTGAACATGATAACATCACAGTCTGATGAGAACGAATTGAGGCTGCCTGCACTATTATGTATAATACATCATTATGCACCGTCAAGTGATCACACACCTATGTTTTTCCCCATTGTGATGATCCATTAGCCACACCTCAGCTAGCTGCCAAAAGCAAAATGCTCAACACCACAGGAGTCTAAGATGCTAGGCCACTCCAGAATGACATCGAGGCAGACACCATATTGCATATTTCACAATTAACTAATTGTAGTCTGACACACAGGTGTAGGAGCACAGAGTGTTCCTCATGTCCGGAGTAGGCATACCTGTCCAGTTCCATGTGCAACATGGGATTACCATGATCACTAGGCATGTGTTCATGCATGTTTGACACACATCATGTACATTATTATGAGGCCCCAAGATTGTCTTACCTGCTGCATGGCTGTGTGGTAAATACCACAGACACATCTGGTGAGCCAAAGCATCAATTGGAACACATATCATTTGCCCACATAGAGTACATGTCTGATTTCTGGCAATGTGCAGACACATGGCAATCAATTGTCTCACTCATGAGGACAAAACAATGCACCGGTAGCAGATGCTGCTTACAACCTTTAATTTTGGACAACAGCAGGGACACACAACACAAGTGACACAAGTCACAGACTGAAAGGGCCAGACCTGTGTATAAGATGAGGATGGGCCATGAACTAATTTAGGAACATGACTCCTGTTCAAGCAGACAGGAGATCTGTGGGAGTGTAACCAGGATGAAGGAGTGCAAAGAGCATGTGAGACATAGTTCACAGAAAAGGCATGCACTTACCCCCTCCTTGCTGCTGTCTGGCCTTTAACTGCCCATCCAGGTCAGGGAAGACCACCGCCAGGATCCGGTGCATGTGGGGGGTCAGTGTCCATCGTCTGCCCCTTCTGTGAGGAGGCGACAGCTTCAGCTGGACTCTGGCGATCCTCCGGGTCCAGCCACGAAGGTCCTGCCACCTCTTCTGGCAGTTGCCGATGCGGCGTCTGTAGACCCCCACCGAACGAACAGCCCGGGCAATGGTCAGCCATATCTCCTGCTTCTGATGGGCATCAACCTGTGAGGATGACAAGGATAAAAGTCCATTACCAGAAATGCAACATGTTTGTGCAACACACAGTTGGATATACATGTCTTCATCAGAAGGGCATATGATGTACACGGGTAGTGCAACTATGGTGATTGACAGTTGTCCTGCATTTACTAAATTGAAACATTGCCTGAGTATAATAACTGTGTTAAAATGCCCTTTTCATGCACAGTACCTGTCCACTACAGGTACATACACACTTTGGGGGTAACAACTACTCAGTGAGCATGCTAGCCACTGGTGTACACAATGCCATTAGTGCCAGTAAGACAACATGCACAATGAAAAAGGGATGTGGACTGCACACTCACCTGCTCCCCTGGTGTCCCATACAGCTTGCTGTACTGTGGAAGGAGGCTGTCCAGCAGGGCCTTGTTCTCCTCCTCTGTGAAGGCTGGGGCCCTATCCACAGTACGTGCCATTCTTTGAGCCAGAGGATGCAGAGACAGCAGCAGTGGTAGCAGAGATGTCAATCTGGAGCATGTAGTGCAGGCAAGTGAGCTCTCAGGGGAACAGACAGCCTTATATCTGTGCTGCTGAGGCAGATTCTGTCCCATGCGTCCAAAGTGATAGGTCCAACACTTTTGCATCCTATGAATCTGGCCAATCCATCGCATTGCACGGCTCGTACACGCCTTCCGCATCGTTCAAATATTTCAAACACATTACACCAACGAGTCTGATACATTGTTGTAGGGAGCCAACTGATTTTTCACAACACGAATCGTACAAGGGCCAAATCCGCGTCAGTCCCCATTGCAGTCAATGTGCAAGGCGTGTGTGCAAGGTGTGCGCTCGCCTCCTTCCCTATGTGTCCGACGCATCTTTTGAATTGGTCACCCGCGTCAGTCCCCATTGCAGTCAATGTGCAAGGCGTGTGTGAAAGGTGTGTGCTCACCTCGTTCCCTATGTGTCCGACGCGTCTTTTAAATTGGTCACCCGCGTCAGTCCCCATTGCAGTCAATGTGCAATGTGTGTGTGCAAGGCGTGCGCTCGCCTCCTTCCCTATGTGTCCGACGCGTCTTTTGAATTGGTCACCCGCGTCAGTCCCCATTGCAGTCATGTACTAAGTGTTCCACCCACAATAGCTTTCCATGGACTCATGGGCACACCAACAACAATACAGCCTGTGACACAGTATATCAAGGGGCATGTCAGGCTGCATTACCTGTGTGTGCATATGTGGGTAAACATGTGATTTTGTATGTGTCACTTAGTGGCACCCACTCCCAGGCAGGGCAAGGTGTCATGGGGACAGATACCGCTGTGTGTTGGACACATAACCACTGTGATTGACGACTGTACAGTTCAGGGCATGAGGCATGTACACAGTTCCCGGGGTACATTGTGTATGACATGTGACATACACCCTGACTCTTAGGTGGAATGGGATGTGTGTCACAGGGTGTCCCAGTGCCACAATTGTGATGTTCATCCACAGTATGTGTGCATTTAGCTACGGAGATTACTCAGATTTCATGTGCTCAATGTCAAACGGTCACCACATCCATGTGTATTGTCAATGTGAGTTGATGTGGCGTCTGTGTGTCACAGACACCATGTGTGAGAAGCAAAAAAACGTTGTGGCACTTCATGTGTGTGTCATGTGTGCGTTGTGGTGTGTATATGAGACGCTACATCACGATGGTGTCCTTGTGGCAACACAAGGTCCCTGTGTGTGTCTGTCATAAACCTGTGATGTGTGTTAGACATCTGTCCTCACTAGTGACTGTGGTGTGTGTCTGGTATGTGACACTCATACTGATGTACTGTGGCAGAGCCCATAGATTGGTCACAGCACAACATGGACCTTGTTGTGTGGACCTGTAGAGCTGAGATTTCTGATGATGGGCATGTATCTGACATGTGTGCACATACACTACAGCACATACATCATGTCTTTGTGTCCTGTTGTTTCATGTGCTATTTAGCATGTACACTGGCACCTAGATAGGGGAACTGACAAACTGTCTTTGCTCATCTATGTACTGCAGGAGACCAGCTGTCCACAAACCGTTCCCTGACCTTGCCACCATGGTTGAACGTGACTGCATGCGATGGTACCGCTTCACTAGGCCACTGATTGAAGATTTGGCAGAGCAGTTGGCACCACACTTGCAACCTGGCCGGACATACCCTACTGCGCTGACCCCCAAGGTGAAGGTGATGGCAACCCTACACTTCTTTGCCACCGGTACCTTCCAACACACAGTTGCTACTGCTGGTGGGATGTCACAGACCATGTTCAGCCGTGTGCTACGAGATGTGTTGGAGGCGATGTTGCATTTCCTCAACCACTACATCCATTTCCCAACACCACAACGACTCTCTGACATCAAGGGTGACTTCTATGCCCTGGGAAGGATGCCACATGTCATTGGCTCCATTGATGGGACACATGTGGCTTTGGTACCACCACAGGCACATGAGCAGACCTACCGGAATAGGAAACATTTCCACTCAATCAATGCTCTGGTGGTATATCTGGCCGACATGACCATTTCACATGTCTGTGCACGTTTCCCAGGTTCAGCACACAACGCTTACATCATGCGGAGTAGTCGCATCCCAATGATTATGTCACAGATGCAGCACCAGCGTGCCTGGCTTGTCGGTGTGTACTGACTGTTTACTATTATGTGATTTTGCTAAAGTTTATTTACACCCTCTTTAAGACTCATCTAATGTGCTATTGTCTTTATGTAGGTGACTCCGGATACCCCAACATGCCGTGGTTGCTGACACCCCTCAGGAACCCTGTGACACCGGCAGAGATACGCTACAATGAGGCACATGGTCGGAGCAGGAGAGTGATCAGCGGACATTTGGTCTCTTGAAAAGCAGATTCCGCTGCCTGGACAAGACAGGAGGGGCCCTCCCATATGCACCTGCTAAGGTGTGCAAAATCTTCATAGTGTGCTGCATGCTACACAACCTGGCAGTGAGGAAGGAGTTGCCTCTGATCCAAGATGACGATGACCAACATCCGCCAGCCAGGGAGGATCCTGCCCTGGGGCATGATGCCAGTGATGATGAGGGTGAGGATGATGTTCGTAGTCAGCTGATCCTCAACTTCTTCACATGAATGTGAGTATATACTGATGTGTCTTCAAATTATTGGGCCCGATTCACAGATCTAACTTACGTCAAAAACGTAAAGTTAGTACTTTTTGGTATTCACAGAATACACATACTCATTTTGGTATTCACAGAATACACTTACTCATTTTGTATTCACAGAATACACTTACTCATACTAACTTTATGTCCGCACTCGGCCGGAGATTCCGGCCCGGTGGTGGAGATTCCGGCCGTTTGTGGAGATTCCGGCCCGGAGGTGGAGATTCGGCCCGGAGGTGAGATTCGGCCGCTTGTGGAGATTCCGCCGCTTGTGGAGATTCCGGCCGGTGGCGGAATCTCCACAACCGGCCGGAATCTCCACAAACGGCCGGAATCTCCACAAACGGCCGGAATCTCCACCTCCGGGCCGGAATCTCCACCTCCGGGCCGGAATCTCCACAAACGGCCGGAATCTCCACCACCGGGCCGGAATCTCCGGCCCGAGTGCGGACATAAAGTTAGTATGAGTAAGTGTATTCTGTGAATACCAAAATGAGTAAGTGTATTCTGTGAATACCAAAATGAGTAAGTGTATTCTGTGAATACCAAAAGGTACTAACTTTACGTTTTTGACGTAAGTTAGTTCTGTGAATCAGGCCCATTGTGTTTGCCTGATATCTGTTGGTGGTGCACTTGTGCTGCTTGAGTGTGACTGTGTGCTACTTGTCAGGATGCTTGCTGTGATGTATCCTTTCAGGTAGTCTGTACTCCCAAACAGTGTTTAGCTGATTGATAAGTTGTGTGTACGTAGTTTTGTTACATTTGTGGGCATGTATATTGTTGTTGTATGCTGTAATTCAAGGTTTTTGATTGTGTTTTCTGTCTGTCCTTCACAGGGTACTTTGGCTGCTGTATGGTGAGGTCTGAACCCCAAAACCCAGATCCTTGTTCCAGAGTGCAAGTAGTCGTTGTCCCACCCAATGATGTGCCACACACCCCTGGACTTTACTTGTTTACAACTTGTTTAATGTTTGCTCACTGTTACGTGAGGTTAACTTGCATCAGTTGTGGGCTTTTCACGTTGTGACTCTGTAATAAACCTGTGCTTCACTTTGGGATGTGCTCTGTGTGTATCTACACATCAGACAGTCATTAGCATCCTGTACCTGTGGAATGCTTGCCACTGACCCAGGATGGGTGTGGTGTATGTGCATTCCACTGTATTTCCTGTTGACATCACTAATGAGGATGAGTTAGCTGGACATGGTGAGTATGTCTTGTGTTGCCCTAGTGGTGTGTCTCCCTAATATGTGTCACATTACCATGACTCACATAACGGTGTTCAGATTGCTGTGGTAGTTTGCATGCACAGTGTTCCTTATCAGATCATCATCGCCATGACACAGACAAGGTATAAATCACGACAGAGGCAAGTATTGTGTGAATGTGATTTTATTTACAGACATGTGTAAGGATGGTGAACGGAATTTGAAGTGCTGTACAATGTGATGGTAATCCAAAGTTCACGGGTGAGTTGGTAGTCTTAAGAGATGAAATGTCCAGAGTAGAATCCACAGTCATTTGCTGCAATGTCACAACTTTGACCCTCCATGTCAAGTGGGAGATTTGTGTGTCAGTCGACAAGGTTAATTGGTTTGCACACAAGGGACGACATACAGAACAGGTGTTGAGTTCCTGGGGGATATGCATGGCCATCAGCGTCTCAATTCCCCTTCTTTGGACGACCCTCTTCTTTCTCGGGGACCCTCATGTGCAGGCAGCTGTGGTGCAGAGGACTCTCCGCCAGAGTCCTCCTCCCTCCCTGTGGCAGTTGCGGTTGTTGTGGCAACAGATGTTGTGGGCGCACAGGGAGGTGTGGACATGTTGGTGCTGATCTGGCGGAGGCATGTCAGTATGTCCCTATGCACCGCTGTTAGTTCATCCAATTTGTCCCACTTGGACTCCATCCGGGACATGTGGGAGTCCAAGCGGGCATGATGTGCAGCCTGCTGTTCTTTGATGTCCTTGAGGATCCCCACTACCTGTCCAAATCCTCCGGTGCTTTCCTGGTACGCATCTATGATGCGTCCCAGGTGTGGCTCATCATGCAGTCCAGCCCCCTCTGCAGGCCGTGTCCTCTGCCTGCCCACCCTCCCACTGCCCCTACCCACACGGGCAGGACCTGCCATGGCCGGCACAGGCAACACTGGGACCACTTGAGTGTTTGCGACGGTGGTGTTGTCCCTTGATTCCAGGGTGCCCTGTGTACCTGTTCCGTTGTTGTTCAGTGGCCTCGGCCTGACCGTGTCGGCAGGGCTACTCTGTGTGGTATCAGATGTGGCAGGTGTGGTTGCAGGGGGTGGTGATGTTACTGTTGCTGGGGCTGCACGATGAGTCACACCGGAGGTGCCAGGTTGTTCAGGGTCGTCGTCCGAAGAGGACAGGGACTGATCCACACCGGTGAGCTCAGGGTCTGCCAGAGTCTAGGACTGGGACTCTTCTTCAGGTTGTGCTGTGTCCCCAGCATCCCCTGTGTTTGGAGGAGACACACAATGTATGTTATGTTTTTACCAACATCAACGTTTCACACACATGACATTTGCCACTGGACATCATAATGAGAGTCTGTACATTGCATTGTCAAAAGTTGTGACAGACTGAGGTTGATATTGTTGGAGCACTTTGTCATGGCAACCTGAAGCATTTCGATGTGCACGTCAAGCTGTGTGCATGACCAGCTCATGTATTGATCAATTGTCTGTACATGTCCATTGCTACTCAGGTTCAATCACATGCCTGACACAGCTGTATCAACCCTGTCCACATTTGTGCTATAACGATGACATACGTACAATTACACTTAGGGTATGTATCAAGCTTGGTGCATGTGTGGTGGAATTTGTTGCGTTGCTCTGTGCGTCACATTGGTGTGTCTGTGCAACATGGTCACAGTCCGGTATGCCTGTGATCCAATGTGAGATACTTTCTGGTTATCTGTGTTCCTAGTTCACATCTCATTTCAAACAAGTCATGATGTTACCATGCCTACTGATGTTGGTGCAGAGTTTTGTCAGTGCTACGTCTTTTATCTTGTCTATTTCCTCCACAGTGAGAGGGATTGGGAACAGCAGCACTCTTTCTTTTCCATGCTCATGACAGTGATGGGCAGAGGTGTGTGTGTTACAGTTCTGTTGCTGTGAGTTGCATGCGTCATCCGATGCAGTCCAGGGAAGTCATTGTGTTTGGATTGTCCATGACAGTGAGTGATGTGTTGTGTGAATGATGTGTACAACGCAGACTGATTTGGTATTGACATGTAGCTCACAAATGCACATTTTGTGTATGACACCATGCTACAGTGTCAGCTATATGTGTGTGTCCATTCTAGTCACTGTCAGGTGTCCACTGTCAATGATGTATATGTGACATTGTGTGTGCTTGGTGCTATGTACTATGTCTGCATCTCCCCAATTGTCATCTACGAAACACACCTTCACAGGCAGGTCAGGGGACACCCCAGGGACACTGAATCTCCAGACAGTGGGAGGATACCTTCAGTTCCAATGGCTGTGGGTGTAAATGTGTTTGAGTTGGCCAGTGCGTAGGTGTGACTTGCAGCCAATTCATACATCAGGACCATGTGTCAGACATCTTGCCAAGGCGTTTACTTTTGGAGTGACTGGTCCCAGGGTGCAATTTTATCGAGCAGAGAAGGTGTGTTTTGATGCGGCATTGATGGCATTTGGAGTAATTGCAGGACCTCCTTCACCCACAGTTGCCAGGTAATCCCCCATGTGGCATGCTTCCATTGCAGGGAGTCACAATTTACGTGCAGGCTGTCAGTCATTAGTTTCCTGTTGTTTGTTTGAGCACAAGTCCCAGCAGGGCCTTGTGCTCCCCACAGCAGAGGCCATTGTCTGTGTTCTTGGTAGAGACTTTTCACTCACTCTCTTGTGGAGCATAATTCTAGGTGTGTATTTTGGTGTTGGTGGGAGGGGTGTGTGTGCAAGTACCTGCTGGTAGATGTGGTCAGAGCAGGCAGTACTCCTCCCCCAGTCCAGTTATCCCACCCTGCAGCATTCTTCCATTGCAGGGAGTGTGAGTTACCTTTCAGGCTGTCAGGCATTGGTGTCCTGTTGTTTGTCTGAGCCCAAGTCCCAGCAGGGCCTTGTGCACCCCACTGCAGGGCCTATTGTCAGCCATCTTGGCAGTGCTTTTGCACTCCCTGTGAGGTGAGCATGGTTCAGTGTGAGCTTGCTGGGACATGTGGGTGGGGACTGTTGGCTGTGACTTCAACTCCCATCATGCTTTTGGCTACACCCACCTTCCCACAATACCTGACCTTACTTCCTGTGAAGCTTTTTCCCTATGTGGTGGTGTGCCTGTGCTGACAAGTTGGAAGGCAGTGTTGTCCTGGTGTTTGTTTGCACAAAAGTACCAACAAGCCCATGTGCTTCACACTGCAGAACCCAGTGTGTTTAATCATTGTGTGATATTTAAATGGATTCTGAGGGAATGCATTATACCAGGTGGGTTGTGTTGCGTTTGTGTTAAGGGGTGTGTGTGTGCAAGTACCTGCTGGTAGATGTGGTCAGAGCAGGCAGTACTCCTCCCCCAGTCCAGTTATCCCACCATGCAGCATGCTTCCATTGCAGGGAGTGTGAGTTTCCTTTCAGGCTGTCAGGCATTGGTGTCCTGTTGTTTGTCTGAGCCCAAGTCCCAGCAGGGCCTTGTGCTCCCCACTGCAGGGCCTAGTGTCAGCCATCTTGGCAGTGCTTTTGCACTCCCTGTGAGGTGAGCATGTTTCAGTGTGAGCTTGCTGGGACCTGTGGGTGGGGACTGTTGGCTGTGACTTCAACTCCCATCATGCTTTTGGCTACACCCACCTTCCCACAATACCTGACCTTACTTCCTGTGAAGCTTTTTCCCTATGTGGTGGTGTGCCTGTGCTGACAAGTTGGCAGGCAGAGTTGTCCTGGTGTTTATTTGCACAAAAGTACCAACAAGCCCATGTGCTTCACACTGCAGAACCCAGTGTGTTTAATCTTTGTGGGACATTTAAATGGATTCTGAGGGAATGCATTATTCCAGGTGGGTTGTGTTGCGTTTGTATTAAGGGGTGTGTGTGTGCAAGTACCTGCTGGTAGATGTGGTCAGAGCAGGCAGTACTCCTCCCCCAGTCCAGTTATCCCACCATGCAGCATGCTTCCCTTGCAGGGAGTGTGAGTTACCTTTCAGGCTGTCAGGCATTGGTGTCCTGTTGTTTGTCTGAGCCCAAGTCCCAGCAGGGCCTTGTGCTCCCCACTGCAGGGCCTAGTGTCAGCCATCTTGGCAGTGCTTTTGCACTCCCTGTGAGGTGAGCATGGTTCAGTGTGAGCTTGCTGGGACATGTGGGTGGGGACTGTTGGCTGTGACTTAAACTCCCATCATGCTTTTGGCTATACCCACCTTCCCACAATACCTGACCTTACTTCCTATGAAGCTTTTTCCCTATGTGGTGGGGTGCCTGTGCTGACAAGTTGGAGGCAGTGTTGTCCTGGTGTTTGCTTGCACAAAAGTACCAACAAGCCCATGTGCTTCACACTGCAGAACCCAGTGTGTTTAATCTTTGTGGGATATTTAAATGGATTCTGGGGGAATGCATTATACCAGGTGGGATGTGTTGCGTTTGTGTTAAGGGGTGTGTGTGTGCAAGTACCTGCTGGTAGATGTGGTCAGAGCAGGCAGTACTCCCCCCCCAGTCCAGTTATCCCACCATGCAGCATGCTTCCATTGCAGGGAGTGTGAGTTACCTTTCAGGCTGTCAGTCTATCAGGCATTGGTGTCCTGTTGTTTGTCTGAGCCCAAGTCCCAGCAGGGCCTTGTGCTCCCCACTGCAGGGCCTAGTGTCAGCCATCTTGGCAGTGCTTTTGCACTCCCTTTGAGGTGAGCATGGTTCAGTGTGAGCTTGCTGGGACATGTGGGTGGGGACTGTTGGCTGTGACTTCAACTCCCATCATGCTTTTGGCTACACCCACCTTCCCACAATACCTGACCTTACTTCCTGTGAAGCTTTTTCCCTATGTGGTGGTGTGCCTGTGCTGACAAGTTGGCAGGCAGTGTTGTCCTGGTGTTTGTTTGCACAAAAGTACCAACAAGCCCATGTGCTTCACACTGCAGAACCCAGTGTGTTTAATCTTTGTGGGATATTTAAATGGATTCTGAGGGAATGCATTATACCAGGTGGGTTGTGTTGCGTTTGTGTTAAGGGGTGTGTGTGTGCAAGTACCTGCTGGTAGATGTGGTCAGAGCAGGCAGCACTCCTCCCCCAGTCCAGTTATCCCACCATGCAGCATGCTTCCATTGCAGGGAGTGTGAGTTACCTTTCAGGCTGTCAGGCATTGGTGTCCTGTTGTTTGTCTGAGCCCAAGTCCCAGCAGGGCCTTGTGCTCCCACAGCAGGGCCTAGTGTCAGCCATCTTGGCAGTGCTTTTGCACTCCCTGTGAGGTGAGCATGGTTCAGTGTGAGCTTGCTGGGACAGGGGGGACTGTTGGCTGTGACTGCAACTCCCATCATGCTTTCTGCTACATGCACATTCCCAGCAGCCCAACCTTCCTTCATTTTGACTCAGCTTTCCTGTGAAGTGGTGTGACATTGTTGGCGAAATGGATGACTGTGTTTGTTGTGGATTTATGCTAATGCCTTGCAGTATTTGTCGTTAGGTTTGTACATGTTATGTCGTAGTTCCATTTTACTGTGGGATGGCAGGTATTGTGTTTGGGTAACTGGCATACACATCACAGGAGACTTGCCTTTATGTTGCTATGGCTTTGCTGGCAGGAATTGGTTTAACAGTCCCCTTGAGAGTGATCTATGTGTATTGCAGCACAAAATTGAGTATATTGTTTGTGTACTCACCAGGCTCTGGTATTCCTGTTAATCCATGGATGCTCTCCGGTGGTAGGATGGCCCGCACCTTCTCCTCCCAGGTCCTGAAGTACGTTGGTCTGGCAGGAGGGCCACCGCCAGTGTCTGTGCTCAAGGCGTGGTCCCTGTTGATGAGCTTTTTGACCCTCCTGCGCACATCATAGTAGCTGTTCTGTATGTCGTCCTTTGTGCGCCGACAAGGAGCTTGTGCGTTAACCTTGTCGACAATCCTCTCCCACATCTTGGTTTTCTGTGACATGGGGGTCTGTTGGACCAATGTGCCAAACAACTGTGGCTCTACCCTGAGTATTTCGTCTATCATGACTTCCAACTCACTATCTGTGAACTTTGGATTCTTCTTGGGGGGCATGGTGCTGGGTGGTTGTGGTGATTGATGTGTGTGTGAGGGTGTAAGTGAGTGTGGTGGGTGTGAGTTTGTCAGTGAATATGTGATTTGGTTTTTGAGTAGTGCAAATGGTGTAGTTGTTGTGTTTTGTGTGTGTTGTGGTGTGGTGTGTCTCTGCAGTGTGGTGGGGTTGTCTGCTGTCCTAAGCCTGTAGTTTGCAAAGGATCATGGTAGGGATTTCTGGCCTTTATATAGTTGGAGTTGTGGGTGTGTCTTTGTTCCTTTTTTTGTGCTTTTTTTTGTCTTATTTCCTTTGCTTGTGTTGTGCATGATGGAGACGTTCATTTGACCGGGTCGGACGCTGCCTGTGGCTCGCGCGGGGTGATCCGAGTCTGTCACACTGACAATCTGCTGTGTTTCAACGTTGGTGTACGCCTCGGACGCGAAGGGCTCTATTGTTTGCTAGTCACTATTTGCTGTACGTCTCGGTTTTCATGCTCGTGCTCCGTGCGAGTCGGTCGCGTTTCACACATTTTGCATCATACTACGCAGCTCGTGCATCGCGGGTATGTTTCACTCACGTCAATTCCTAATGCGTGTCGGTCGGTACGATTCACGGTCAATTTACGGGCGAATCAATGATTTCCGGACGGGTCGGGCGTGCGGCTTGTGTTCCGTGCGGGTGGGTTGTAATTCACACACAAGGCATCGTACTGCGCGGGTCGTACGGCGCAGGTCCGTGTCGGTCGTCTCCATTCCAGGTCCGATTCGGTCGGTACGGTTTACGATCGGAATCGGCCCCTTAGTAGAACAGCTGAACAATGAGCAAAAATAAATTTACAACAAAGTTAAAGGTAGCATGGATTTCTCCACAAGAGGAAACAGTGTGATTCTTCTTTGTACAAACCAATATTATTATACATCAGTGGCCAAGCTGGCACTGGAAAAAGCTTCCTAATTAAAGTTCTCACTGGTTATCTAAAGAAGATTGCTGAATCAAATTTGTCATGCGTAGTAACAGCACCAACAGGATTAGTGGCACATAACATTAAAGGGATTACTTTACATCACCTACTAATGCTTCCTGTTGAACATGACAATAAATTGGAATACAAGAAACTATCTGGTGAAGCTTGCTATGAGGTGTCAAGAGTATTAAAGAAACTGAAGTTTTAATAACTGATGAGGTCAGCATGATATCCAACTTCATGCTTGCATTCTTACACTTAAGAATGCAGCAGATATTGAGAACAAACTACAATGTGCTTTTTGGAGGACAACATTTAATTGTATTTGGTGACCTACTGCAATTCATTGAAATTATTACATCAAGCTGCAGTTCAACTAGTCGTTGCTAGGTGTCCCTCAAGTCAAATGCTTTTGCATTTGATTCATGAGTGACACCTAGTAACGACTAGCGGAACTGCAGCTCCATGAAAGGGTTTCAATGCTTTTGCATTCTGACTCGTGAGGGACACCTAGTAACGACAAGTGGAACTGCAGCTTGATGTAATAATTTCACTGCTTTTGCATTTGACTTTTGAGGGACACCTATTGACGACTAGTTGAACTGCAGCTCTTTGTAGAATTAATTTGATATTGGATACTATAATATTCACTGCCCACTGCTAATCTCGTCCCATAATGCTTTGCAGGGCCTTTGGTTGGGATTGTATTTTTGCCCATAACTGTGCTTGGGGTGGTCCTAAGAGGATGGGACCACCACCGAATCGTTCAGCAAGATGTGCTCTTTGTTTTCAAGGCATCTGCTTGGGTCTCTCCCTAGGTTAGGGAGGATCCCAAAATCATCACCTCTCTCACTGCTTGCTAAATTTTCATTTTCACTTTTGTGAAATGACTATATGCATTTTAGCATGTAAAGACAGAGATACTTGTTATTTTGCCAAAAGTATATGAGGTTTCTGTTTTATTAATTGGGAGCCTGATGGAACAAAGTTGAGTTTTTGTTCAACTTCATGGAATTCCGCGTAGTAGTACTCCGCAAACTACACCCACCCCTAACCACAACACCCACCGCCACCACCGCCAGGACCCGGACCCCCGCATCCCGAACTACCACCGAGGCAGCGTAGGACAAGACAGCGGACCTTCCGAAAACGGCATGGCCCCTCAGCCACACAAGTGCAGAATGGGGGGAGAGGTGGGAACCAAGTATGTGTGAAGGAGGCAACTCACCCATGAAGAAGAATGTACACAATGCCAAGTGTGGCGGTGATGTGCTGGACAGACCTCAGAATGCAGAGCACAGACATGTCCATGTGGACATATACTGCTGGGGCTTGTAGTGTTGTGGACAGTGGACGCAAACATGTTACCTCAGGCAGTGGGGAAGACCCTGCATATGTAGCTGTGCCACCCCCCCTGTAAGCATAAGCGCAGTGGGCTGGGACGGCGTACGCCACTCCAGCGTAGGAGTGCGGATAAAAAGGTTGGGGCTCTGGGCGTGGTTCTCTTCCTTGATGGGCAACGCGCCTGCCAGGGCGGCGGACTCGTGGCAGGGTGAGGTGCGCCGCCCTGGCAGGCAGGCAATATTGAGGCAGAATTCAGTAGGCAAAATGAACATTGCTCCCAATGTGGCCCGCCCGGACGACGCATCATCGCTGGCTGCACACCCGCTGAGCGCTCCAGGTGCCACTGACCCTGTGCAAAACAAGTCGACGCCACGTGGCCGTGGGCCCTTTCTAACCGCTGCCTCCGGCCTACACTGCGATCAGCAGGTCCCCCAAGTCAATTTCAGTCGTGATTCATTTATGGCAGAGTCCAGTAGGCAACAGACATTGCTGCCAGGGTGGCCCGCCCGGACGACGCATCATCGCTGGCTGCACACCCGCTGAGTGCTCCAGGTGCCACTAACTCAGTGCACCACAAGTCATCGCCACGTGGCTGTGGGCCCTCGCTGACTGCTGCCTCCGGCCTACACTGCGGTCAGCAGGTCCCCCAAGTCAAACGACGCATCATCGCTGGCTGCACACCCGCTGAGCGCTCCAGGTGCCACTAACTCAGTGCACCACAAGTCATCGCCACATGGCTGTGGGCCCTCGCTGGCCACTGCCTCCGGCCTACACTGCGGTCAGCAGGGCTCACAATTCAAATTGAGTCTTCATTTATTCCTGGCGCAGTCCAATAGGCAACAGACATTGCTTCCAGGGCAGCCCGCCCCGACGACGCATCATCGCAGGCCGTACACCCGCCGAGCGCTTCCGGTGCCACAAACTCAGTGTAGCTCAAGTCATGGACCCTTCATGATGTAATCTTATGTGTGTGAGTCCAGTTCTGGTGCCCTTACCTCAGTGCACTGCAAGTCATGGACCCTTCGTGAGTGACTCTGTGTGTGGGATCCGATGATCACTGTTCTAGTTGTTGCCAGCACCCCACACCCATCCAGCACAGGCGTCACTGGACATGTGACCCTGGTAATAAAAAGGGGCCGGGCGCACGTGCCCGTAGCCAGTTCCACTATCTATCTAAGTGTGTCCGTGTGGTCATTATGTATGCGTGATGGCCCCTGGCCCTACCACATCACATCGTGCTGTGGACAGCGGACACAAGCATGTCACCTCAGGCAGCGGGTAAGACCTTGGACATGTTGCTTTGTTGTCCCCCTGTAAGCGTAAGCGGAGTGGGCTGGGCCGGCGTACGTCAGTCCAGTGCAGGGGTGTGTAGAATTAGCCCGGGGCTCAGGGTGTGGTTCAGTTCTGGCCTGGACAAGGAAGTCACCAATGCGTGTGTCTCTGTTGTAGTGTCGGCGCCACCTGGCCCACAATTGACAATGATGCAATGTAGCATGCACCCGGAGGGCGGTCTCGCACGAACGGAGAAATGAAGGAGCTCATGACCGCTCTGGGTCTTGGCTCATACATGCCAAGTGTTGTGTGTATCTGCATTGCCGCAGCATGAGCCAAATGCCTAGCCTTAGTCGAGGCGCGAGTTCAGCCAGGCATGAACTCTACATCTGTGTCCGCACTAACCTTACCATAGGCCTACACTCACGTGGCCGCCCACCTTCAATGGACAACATCACAGTGTCGTTGTCAGGCTTGTGGACATGCGCAGACGGGCATGACAATGGTGTGCCGTTGGAGTGCAAGTGATGCAACCGTGCAGCGCACACAAGTAAATAGGCTCAGGGGAGGGAGGAGCAGCTGTGAGGCAATGTAACACACAGTGATGCCGCTCATTTGCCACATGCAAGTCATGTCAAACATGGTTCCCAAAGCCGCACACATCCCACCCCACACCCAACAAGCCACATCACACTTCATGAATGCAAGCAGATGACAAACTGACATCAGGGATGGAAGCTCCTTTGTCTGAACTATCAGGCGGAAGCACATCTGCACATCTGACCTCGGAATTGCAAGTGCCCGGCACCCCCTGACAGATACAATAGCAGTTGAGGACGACTCCCACACTACGCACAGCCCGACGACAGACCAACGTATACACACCCCACACACAGAAGTCCTTGCTCGGAGTTATCTTGCATGGAATGGCCTTCACATTTACTCCCACACCATCCCAGGCATACAACCGTTGCACACTTAAACAACTCATTGATCCGAGCTGTGGCATTTCATCCACAGAACTGGCGCAGATCAGAACAGTGCCGCTTCAACCAGAGCCACTAACACAATGGCAGACCATCCCGGACACATGCACAACCCCTGTCACGTGGAACTGTACCGTGCACGTATGCTGCATTTACTGGGGGCACTGCCATTGGTAGTGCTGTGGATCAGTTACCGGCTGAGCTTCCGCCTTGCCAACGTCACCTGCATGCAGCCTGTGTTGCATTGTCGCTCGTGGATATTCGAGTGGTCCATGGATGTCTGCCTATCCAACAGGACGGTAGCCGAACTGGATTTCGACATGTGTGTGTGCCCCCTGTTGGCCCACGACCATGAGTGTCACTGTGACACCCGTCTATGGGATGACTGGATACTTGGCATACATGCTGGCAGCTGGACCTGCGAGATTGCAGGACTCCTTGTGTGCAGTGACCACATTGAGCCGCTCCTCTATTGGGCTGTAGTGCTAATTGGTGAAAGGGGGTGGACGGAGCACATCTGTCCAGACCTGCTAATGGTTAGCCTCGCCGTCCTGTTCGATGAAGTCGACAACGACCTCATGTTGGAAATGATTGCCTACGAAGCTGCACTCGCTTTCATGGACGTGTAACTACATACCTGCAGACACAACAGTTTGGAACACATTGCACATGTCCTGACACCTTGTTGGGACTTGGGGTTCTGGTCACATCTCCCACGACAACAGTGGACATGGCTGCATTTGCCTGGACTCCGAATACATGAACGGACAACAACGCGGGTACACACACACCTGTGAATGGTGCGGCACTCCCCTGGAGTGGACAGCGGCGCTTGGCAATGTTCTACGTTCTGACATACTGCTGCATTAGTCTGCATGTTGTGGCACTTATCTTGGCTGTACTGACACGCATATGCTAATAAAGTCTACGCACCTTCACTTGTATTCAACTGTGATGAGTGTTGATTTGTATGACAATGTGTGTCTCACTGCCTATCTGGGTCAGGGCCATACATGCATTACTACACCATCAGGGATGTGGGGTTGTACTAGTACATCATCATCTCACAGTTTCCAGCTATGCCACATGCGAATGGTCATTTTCCACACACAAGCAGCAGCAGTTGTGTCCTCTGTTCTGTTGTGCTGGTGTTGCTGTTTGTTCAACATTGTTGTAAATGTTGCAGTGCTCTGGATCTTATGTGTGTGTGCTGCATTGTAGGTGAGTTGCCCCTTCAGCTCTGATTTGGCTGGCCCTTATCCCTTTCAGGCGGTGTGGCTTTTACTTCTGTGCTTATGCATTGCTGTGATGTTGCAGAGTTGGGTAAATTGGGCTCTTGGTTGGAGTTGTGACTCTTGGCCATGGTTTGTCCGCAGATGTGCTCTACTTAATTGTGCATGTGTGCCATTGTGCCCATCTCCCCCGTCCCCCCAGTCCCTGGTGGTTACTCACCCTGTTGCTGTTGTGTCGGGTCATGTTGAGCAGTGTCCGGTCCCCCAACTCCTGCCACCGTCTCACCACTGATGACTGTGGTCACCATTTCCTCCATCTCATCCAGCTCCTCCTGTGGCGCTGGATTCCCACCTCCAGTCTGCATTGCTGCCTTCTGGTTGTCTGCGAGTTTCTGCTTGGTCTTGCGCTTCACATCATTCCAGCGCCTCTTGACCTCGTCCATTGTCCTCCTCAGCACTCCGACTGCATTCACCTTGTCCACGATGGACTGCCATATTCCATTTTTTGTTGCCAATGACACAGTGGAGGTGACGAACAGTTGTTGATGGTGTTCTATCACCTCCATGATCAGGATCCTGTTTTCCTGCGGACTGAACCGCGTCTTCCTCTTCTTCTTGTCCTTGCCCTTCCCTGACCCCGAGGTCCCAGGCTGGTCCTCCGGGGGGCTTGTGGGGTTCTGGTCGTCCTCTGTACCTGCTCCGGCTGCCTCCATTGTGCTTCGCTGTAGTTTGGTTTTTGTTTGTGTTTTTTTTTTCTGCTTTTGTAGTGGTTTTTCCCGCCTGACGTGTGTGAATTGCAGGCCTGGTGCTGCTTTTCGCTGTTTGTCTTATCGCAGTTGGGCCCATCGCAACTTTTTTCGCGTTCGGGTTTGGATTTTTTTCACCGACCCGGTACTGTTATCGCGGACATTTGCCGCATTATCGGGGTACTATCGCATGTTACCGCCGTGTTGAGAATGCCACGTTGACACAGAGTTATTTTCCTGCGATAGACGGCGATATGGAAACTTGCGTTAACCTAGTTTGGCGATGTTTATCGCACGTTCTTGAGAACATCCCCCTTTGTGCGGCGCCAGCAGTTCCCATGCTCTCTAACATGTGCTGTAACTGTCTATAAATCACAAGGTTTAAGTGTAGATAAAGCTTTTGTAAATATTAGAAGCACTGTATTTAAAGAAGGAATGTCATATGTCGCATTGTCACAAGTTAGAACATTGTCCGGTTTGTTTTGATTGATTTTGATGAAAAGAAATTTAGTGCTGATACAAGTTGTGTAAGAGAGTACAATCGGTTAAAAAGTGTATATGCTCCTCACTTAGGACAGTATCCTATTTACGAGACACAGATAATCTGTTGAAATAGAAGATTTTAAAAGAGTGTATAGATGCTGAAGAAAACAAAGGACACAAGGACAAACTAGAAGCTGTTAAAAAGAGAAATATGGAAAATGACGGAGATATTGTAGGTTACCAGTTGAAAAAGAGTGAATGTGTCAACTGCTATGTAAATGTTGTTCTCAACGTACTGTTTCATTTACCACATCTGTTCAACCAAATTGAACAAAAAGCACATAAGTGATTGTGTTGTGCACTGTATCACTTGCTGCAACATTTACTGACAGACAAAACTGTGACACATTCTACTTCAGGTATTCAAGATCTTTTGGATTTATGTAGTGGATCAGTAATGTTTACTCTCAACAGTCAACAAGATGCACAAAAATGTGTTATGGTTATGTTTGGAGTTTTATAAGAAGAAGATGTAAATATTGATGATTTAGTCGGTGTGAGTAACACATGGAACCATGACTGTGAAGATTATGATTATTCATTAACCACTAAAATAGATTCTGAGCATTTTCTCTATTTAACATTACCAGATTCTGAAAGTGTGCCTTTTGGCAAATTGTTGAAGAATGCTAACAAAAATCTGACCTGCCCAAAATCCTAATAAGAACTGGAAAATACCTTATACTAATGCTACAACAATGCAGAGCAGATGGTTCTAAATTGGAAACTCAAATTATAAACTTTAATGCTGGACAAAGATCAATTTTGGGAAGAATTTTTATTACTTCAGGTATCATCTTTCATGAAGAAATTAATACAACCTCTGGACACTACACTGTCTTTTTAAAGAGTGAAATTGGATGGATGGAACTTACTGATATCAACCTAAGATTCAAAGCAAAACTTCCTTTCATACTACCAAACTTTTATCTTTTCTTTCTTCAACCAAAGTACTAAGGAGGAATTGTGGGTAAAAAAGTGGTGTACAGTGTTTCTTCTACGTGTTTCATCAATCTTTTGGACATTATTTGGCCTATTGGGGGTAATGTCTTTAAAGTATTCTTCAAAATTCAGCAGTCCTTCTATCTTCCATACCACATCTAAATACTACAATGTGTAATTCAAGTCAGAAACTAAATGGACATAATCCAATTATAGC
This sequence comes from Calotriton arnoldi, assembly GCA_963921515.1. NCBI lineage: Eukaryota > Metazoa > Chordata > Amphibia > Caudata > Salamandridae > Calotriton > Calotriton arnoldi. The sequence goes on along the minus strand of CAWUFW010008920.1, from coordinate 770,896 downwards.
AGCTGTAAGATGAAACCAAAAACCTTTTTTAACAAAAAAAATGTCTACTTTTCTTTCATCAACCAAACTTCAGCTCACTATTTGTGGAAAAAACTACATTATGCGATTCTGTGCATATGGATCATCAGTACTGACACATCATCTGACCTACCAGGGGTGATGCTGTCAAAAGGATCTCCAAAATTGAAGAGTGCTTTATATTTATTTGCAATATTGTACTAGATATAATAATTTTAAAAATATGTTTAACATAGGTTTGTTTACATTACTGTAATAAGTCCAGAAAAAGCAATTAATTAACAAATTGTAGTGAGTGTAATCCATAGTGTCACATTATTATAGTGATGTACTGTGCAGCTATGGGTTTTTTCTTTTATAAATCCATTGGTTGTTTTTCCCCCACTTTTTGTAGGATGATGCTTCATACAGACCACTGTGTATGGTGAAGCAGTATGAAAAATGAGAACTGTAAAAAAGGGAAAATTATATTTTTACTCCATTCTAATAGATTGTAACAGTATAAGTAATGTGTATTGGTATAATTCTGTAATTTTAAAGGTTAAATACTAACATATATTTATGTTCTTTTTCTTTTTCAATAGTGGCTGCAGTTGAATGTCGCTAGGTTTCTTAAAACACTTCTTTTACCACAGACATATTTCTTAGAGATATCAATGGAAAGTGTTTTAAACATAATGTGCTCTTGCCATGGCTTCCCATTAGTTTCTTTTGCCTATTTTGTAATAAAAACTGTGAAGTGAAGTTCAGCATATTTACAGGCACTCCACTCACACAACCACTTGCTCACCCATACTGCCACTTATACACCCACTCACTCACCTATACTGCCATTCTCACAACCACTCACTTTCCCATATGAACACTTACACAGCCACTCACTCAGTCATACAATCACTCCCTCTCCCTCCCATATAACCACTCACACCACAGTCACTCACTCAGTCATACAATCACTCACAGACACACTTACCCATATAGTCACTGATAAACCCACTCACTCACCAACAAAGCTACTTATAAACCTACTCACTCCCCCATACAACCACTTATTCAACCACTAACTCACCCATACACTCACTCACAAATCTTCTCAGTCACTAAAAACAACCAGTCAGACACCCACTCCCTCATTCAGGTACTCACACAGCCTGTAACTCATCCATATAGATATTTACACTACCACTTGCTCACTCATACATCTACTCACATACCCTCTCATTCACTTATATAGCCAATCACATTAGCAGGAACTCACCCATATAGCCACTCACAGTAACAAAGTCATACTACAATATGACCACTCACACAACCACTAACTCACCCATATATCCACTCACACATGCACTCACTCACCCATACAGTCACTCACACACCTACTTACTCACCCATACAACCACTGACACACCCACTTACCTATACAGCCATTGGCACAATCACTCACTCACCCATACACTCACTCACATGCCTACTCACTCACCCATACAAGCAATCACACACTCATTCATATATATACTCATACAACTGCTCACTCATCCATATAGCCATTTACACTGCCAATCACTCAACCCAACATGCTACTCACACACCCACAAACTCACCCAAAAAGCCACTTACACTAGCAATCACTAACCAATGCTGGTACTCATGCAACCTCTCACTCACTCATATAGCAACTCACTCATCCATAGAGATACTCACATGCCCATTCACTCACTCATATATCCACTAACACACCCAATCACTCTCCCATACAAGCATTCACACAAGCATTTATTCACCTATACAGCCTCTCACACAGGTACCTTCTCACTCATACAGCCATTTACTCACTCATAGAGCTACTCATATACCCTCTCACTCACCTATACAGCCACTCACACAACTACTCACTCTCCCATACACTCAGTCACACATCTACTCACTCACCTATACAACCATTCACACACCCACTCACTCATACAGCTCCTTACACAGCTGCTCATTCATCCATACAGCTACTCATAAGGCCACTCATACAGCCACTCACTGACCCATACAGCCACTGACACTAACACTCACTCACTCACCAATACTGCTAGTCACACACCAATTCACTAACTCATACAGCCACTCACACACTCATTCACTCACCGATACAGCCACTGACACAGGCAGTAACTTACCCATACAGCCCTTCACACAACCCTTCACTCACCCATACAGCCTCTCACACATGTACTTTCTCATTCACTCATACAACCAGTCATACAGTCACTTACTCAGCCGTACAGCCACTCATGCAACCACCCACTCACGCATACACTCACTCACACAGTTACTCACTCACCCATACAACCTGTCACACACCCACTCACTCACTCATACACCTACTCACACAGCCGTTTACCCATTCATACAGTCATTTTTACTACTACACACTCACTCATACAGCTACTCACATACCCTCTTACTCACTCTTACAGCCATTCACACTAGCAGTCACTCATAATACAGCCACTCACAGTAGCACTCACTCACCCAAACAGCTGCTCACACAGTCACTCACTTACTCATACAGCCACTCATGCACCCATTCACTCATGCATACAACCACTAACACAGGCAGCAACTTATCCATGTAGCCACTCACACAACCATTCACTCATCGATAAAGCCTCTCACACAGATACTGTATCACTCATATAGCCACTCACTCACTCACTCATACAACCAGTCACACAGTCACTCACTCACCCATACACCTACTCACACAGTCACTCACTCACCCATAAAGCCACTCAGACACCCACACAGCTACTCACACACCCATTAACTCATGCACAAAACCACTCACATAACTACTCACACACCTATACAGCCAGTCACACAGTCACTCACTCACCCATACAGCACACTTTATCTGCTTTTAACCTTAAAAGGTGGTTCCGACAAGAACCTTTTTTTCTTCTTTTTTGTAGAACTGTGTTTTTGTTTGCAATTTTCTAACATTTTGTATTTTTAATCAAACTAAATGGCAATGAGGGGAGAACAAAATTAGAACAAGCAGCACAAAAGTAGTGCAAACACTAAGATAAATATGAAAAAACAATATCATCTATGTTGCTGTGAGGAATCAATGATGGCATCAACGGACTGCTCTCCAGCTGTTAGTGTTGTGCTACAGTCCAGGCAATACATGCCTACATGTCTCAATTCAGCAGCTATCTGGGACAACACCTCTCAACTTCACTGGGAACTCTCTCTCCTGGGACAGATGGCACAGCCAAAGATGTATAGTGTCCTTCTCCATCTCTCGCCTTTCTTGCCCTCTTCAAGCTGTTGAAGTGATACATTTTTAAATGGTAAAACATGAAGGTTGTACCACAGGAATATTTTTACCTGTTGAGAGAGTCTTGCCACACAATCTGCATTTGACCAATCTGGTGACTGTCTTGGATTCTCCTGATGGAAATATAAAGAATTCCCAAATTATACTTTTTTTCGGTGCAGCCCCTTCATCAGTACAGTCCTCCTGTTCAAGCTCCTGCTCCTCTGGCTGCTGTAGCACCTCCTCCTGCTGATCCCCACCTATTGCCATTTTGTCGGAATATAAATAGCAATAGAAAACACCAAACAGTGCAATAAGAAAAGCACAGGGTAGCTCTTGAGAATAATTTAAAAAATGATTAGAAGACTCAAGAACACAGAAATGGGTGGGCACTTCCTATGAACATAAATTAAAACTGTCTTGTCCAAGCACATCTCTTTCTTACATATTCACATGATCTTCGTGAATACCGACGTCATTGTGACTACCACTGTCGTAACATAAACAGAAAATACAATTTAAAAGTGTTTTACTTTAAAAATTAGTGCAGATAGAGAAGTTTAAATATTATGTAAGTAAACAGCTATTGTCAAACATTGCTTCAAATATGTGTACATATGTGTTTTTACAGTTTTTGAAAAACACACAGTCTTTGTGACTAATTCACGATGATTAAAAAAATTGGAAAAAAAACAGTTCATAATGCATTAAAACAAATGACAGGGAGTAACACAGAGAAATACAAAAAGGGATGGTCTATTATGCAGGTTTAGTATATAATATGCAGGAGACGTTTGCAAAATAACAGAATAGTAAGTAATTTCACAGGCGCAGATGAGTACACATTTTCCAGAAAACTGTAGACTCTTCTTTAAAAATATAGTTTTCAATCAGAATGTCATGTTCATTTTAGAAAAATTAAACCTCAACAAGAAACATTTAGAAATATAAGTATAGCACGTGCCCCAGGTAAAGCTCCACTTCAGAAAAATGGAAATTATTCTATTTTCTTAGGCTGGCCGAATAGAAACCAAAAACGTTCCCTTTAAGAATCCATATTGAAAAATTATCTGAAATCAATAACAAAAGTGAACACATCGAAAATACATTGGAGTAAAATCTGAATTTCAGTGAGTTTGAGAACTAAATTCTTTAATGACATCTCCTCCTAAGACCAGAGATCATGGTTCTGGCCTTTAAATATACAAAGTATGGAAATACATAAAAACGATAGCATCACTCACGCAACCAATTGTACACCCATAAACTCACTAACCTATACACTGTAAAATCCAGAAAGACATTCACGCAGTCACTCAGAGACCCATCATGCACTAATACATTGCCTGAGATAGCCACTGATAGTTTGGAAATAAAGTATAGAAAACCTTAGAAATTCACTGAAAAAAACAAAAGTTAAAGGAACTTTATAGTTAGGTAATAGAATAAAAAAAACTTAGAAATTCACTGGCAACAACCAAAGGTTACAGGGACGTTATAGTTAGGCGCACATTTTACTTGTACAAAACCAGTGAAATTCAGCAGTTATAGTTACCTGAGCTAACTATAACTTACGCCTCCACAATTCACTGCTAATGACCTCAAATATTAGATCACTCATGACATGGTCAGTGACATCACTCATGACATCACTCATGACATCTCAAATGACTTACACACTCATTCACTCACTCATACAGCCATTCAGACACCAACTCACTCACCATTGCAATCACTCACACACCCACTCACCCACCCATAGAGCCACCCAGACATCCACTCACACACCCATAAAAGCACTTACATAGACACTCACTCTCCAATACAGCCACTCACACAACCAACCAATTAACCAAATACCCACTCAAACAGCCACTCGGTCATCCATACAGCCACTTACACACATAATCAATCAATCATACAGCCACTCACATAGCCACTTAGTCACACAGACACTTCCACACCCATATAGTTACTCACACACATACTTATTCACCCACAGAGGTACTCACACATTCACGTATTCACCCATACAGCCTCTTCACACACAATCACACACCTATACAGTCACTCAGACATCCACTCATGCACACACACACACAGTCACACAGCCACTCAGATGATATATTTTAGAAATAGAATCACTAATTAGTAGTACACAAAGTATAGTAATATAACCTTTGTACTATCTTAGTATGTATGTTGAACACTCATAAATGTTTAGAAAACATTCAAAATCACTGGATGATGTAATCAATGGTGCATTCAGTGATGTCATTTGAGATATCATCAGTGATCTCTAGTGGTGTCATTGACCATGTCATGAGTGATGTAATATGTGAGGCCATAAGCAGTGCATTGCAGGGCAATATGTTATTGATAACTCAGGTAACTATAACTGCTGAATTTCACTGCTTTTCTATGAGTGGAATGTGAGCCTAACTATAACGTCCTTGTAACCTTTGGTAACAAGGTTTTTTAACGTCAAGTAAGATGCCCGTCAGAATACACAGTGGAGGAGGGGCTGACTGCAGGGCCTGGCCTCGCTTTGGGAGAGGTGTAGCGCAGTGGCCAGGGCAGCTGACTCTGGAGTGCAGGGCTCACAGTTTGATCCCCAGCACCGGTGGCAGCTCAGATCATCACCATGTGATTCCTGGCAATAGCTCACTTAATCTCCGTGATGACCCCCAGCGCCTTGAGACCTTTCGGGGTAAATAGTTCCCACTTTCCAAACACCAGATTGTTCTTTTGAGCTGCCACTGCCCCTCCCACCTGCCTAGCATGGTCAGATGGCTGCCACCTCCACCCTGCCTGTCCAAGTTCCATGCCCCATTCCCTCTCTTCTGTTGTTCATGGTCCATTTTTCTTCCACTCCCTTCTTTCCTCCATGCTCTGTTGTGCTGCAACTGCTCCTTTTTTCTGCACTGCATGGTCTGTTGTGAAGCCCCTTTCCCTGCCCTCTTTAGTCTATGTCCAGCCCCTAACCCTCCGTTCTGTTCTCCATGGTCCTTTGTGCATGCCCCTGCCCCTCCTTCTGCCACCATGGCCGTTGTGCTGCCACTAACCCTCCCACTTGCCATGCATGGTCTTCTGTTTAGCCACAGCCCCTCCTACCGTCCCTGTGAGGTCGGCTTGCTACCCCTGACCTCCTCCCAACTTCACTCTGTATGTAGGCAATTGTAGTCTCACTGTTGCCCTCCATGGTGTGTTGTGCTTCCAGTGCCCATCCCGCCTGCCCTCCATGGTCAGCTTGCTGCTCCTGCCCTGCCCCCTTGGCCCGACCTCCGTTTTCCAAATACAGACCCCTATCTCCTCCCTCCTGCCTTGCCCAGTCTGCTGTCATGCCCTTGTCCCCTCCCTCCTGCCCTTCATGGTCCGTTACGCTGCAACTGTCCTTCCTGTCTGTCCAGTATGGTATGCTTGCTGCCCTTGCCTCTTTCCCCTCTGCTCTCTGTTTTCCATGTGCATGGCCCTGTCCCCTCCTGATTGTTTTCCATGGTCTGCTGTGCTGCACTGGCGCCCCGTTTGCCCTGTGTGGTGTATTGTGCTGCTGCCACCCCTGATGCCTGCTCATGTAAGGTCAGTTTGGTGCCCCTGCCCATCTCCATCCTGCCCTCTCTTATCTGAGTCGATGTTCCGACCCCATTTCTCCTGGCCTCCATGATCCTATGTACCTTACTTGCCAATATTTTGAACTGGGTACAAGTATATATTGGAAATAATATATCTCTAATTGCCAACTAAAATTGCCAACTAAAATTGCCAAATAAAATTGCGTACAGATGAGACATAAAAATAGAAATTACAATGGTTTCTCCAGTAAGACAAACAAAAAAGGAGAGAAAAAAATATATAAATATCAAAAACAACCCCACATTAGGCATGGAAGAAAATACTGAACATAAACCGAAGGAAGACAAAAGGAAAAAGGGAGAGTATGTTATTCCCCAAAAGGAAGAATGGGTAAAGGAAGGAAAGACAAAAAATACAACAAAAAGTGACTGCAAAAGCAGACAACAGGGTCAAAAGTTCAAAAAGTGCAGAATGAAAAAATGAGAAGAAAAACAAATCAAGGAAATGCTATAAGGAAGTAAACATTTTGAATACAGAACAAGCAACACCTTTTTGGGGTTTATTATATTATTTAAGAGAATACCAACACTCGCATTGTTTGAAGTTGCGTTGCCGGTTTGGGTTAGAAAAGATTCAAGCTAAGTTGGATCCCAGAAAGAGAATGCATATTGCATAAGACTGTGGGGTAATAGGGACTGCAAAGTTTCATGTTAGCTTCAAATATGCAAAACAATTTCTTGATAAGCAAGCATGCAAGAGGAGTTGTCTGTAGACAATAACCAGTTAGTATTCATGGTGCAGCACACATCGAAAGAGGGAAAAGACTCTCAGGATTGTTTTTGTATAGGAAGTTGTGCCTTCCTGCACAAAACCAATCCTGAAAGCAACGCAGGCACCCTTAAACCATGGTGTAAGCATTCCTGTGTTGGCACTGGGCTGCTAAAACTGCACCAGTACAAAGGAAAAGGAATGGAATGTGCCATATTGAATAAATACAGTACATTCCTGCCCTTTCCCTGCGACTCAGGGCAGCACAGTAAAGTGATTTGATGCACTGCCCTGCACCACAAAAAAACATAAATATGGCCCACTGTCCTTAGTGTCTTCTAAGCTAGTGCCAAGCACCTGGTGAGGATAGGTACTGGGCACAGAATGTTATCAAAAATATTAACCACATAATTTGCCCAGTAAATTCTGGACAAAGCTAGCAGTCATATATTATTGGTACTTTGCCCAGCATCTGCTGCTCATTACCCTAGGGCATTTCAATCAATTACTCGAGGTGTGATATTGAAAGTAGGTGTTAGATTATTTTTCCAGGGTTTATAATTTTTGCAGATATAATGACAAATAATATGACTTTCTAACTTTGAGTCCTCTTATATAGGTTGAATTAACATAAGTGCAGTTGAAAAAAGATATTATATGATATCTAGAAGTGTGTTTATTAATGGTTTAAAGTTAAATTGTATCTTGGGCAAGATGAATGTGTTCTTTGTCACTCACTCCTATCCCCCGTGCAACTTTTTGCATGCTCCGCAGAGCACAGTCAGACAGACCACTGTTCTAAATACATTGCTTTTGATTAACTTTCTCCTGTTCCCTAAGACTTGAATCAATATCAAGGTCTTTTATGCTGTCTTCCATGGAGAATAATGGTCTATTCATGCACTGAAAGTTAAATTGTATAAATGTTTCATATTAGTTAGAACATCTCAGGATGTCAGCATAGAGGATGCTGAATAATTTTTTTATAACATTCTAATTTGTCACAGAGATTATGGGCCCGATTCACAATAGTAATCTAAGACAAAATCCTAACTTTATGACTTTCGGTATTCACAAAAGGCATTTAGGAGTAGCAAAGTTAGGATTCCTAACATTACTACTACTAAACTGAGAAAAATCCTAACTTTACGACTTTCGGTATTCACAAAAGGCATTTAGGAGTAGTAAGTTAGGATTCCTAACTTTACTACTCCTAAATGCCTTTTGTGAATAGCGAAAGTCGTAAAGTTAGGATTTTGTCTCAGATTACTCTTGTGAATTGGGCCCTATGTTTTTCAGTCAGACCAGAGAATTAAGCAGTTTTACTACTTTGTTGTATGCAAATTGTGTATAACAATGTGTATAACAATGTGTCTGAGAATTGTGTATAACAATGTGCAAGAGAATTGTGTATGAGAAAATGTATAACAATGTGTACGAGAATTGTGTATAACAATGTGTATAACAATGTGAATAACAATTGTGAGTGGTCATGTGTGAGATGTGCAGCCACATGGAACATAGCACATAAATATCATGTCTGGGCGTTCATGTGAAGGCTACAAATACCTCATCTTGGTCACAGATTATTGCTGTGCACACTTATTTCTGCATCTTACCACCTGACTGTGATTGTGTTAGTTGGTAAACTGTCTATTACCAGTAATTTCTATCTACCTCACATCACTAGTGTAGCTCGTCTAATAACTATGTTCTGTTCACTGAACATTAACAGGTCTAGGCACATGAAGAAAATTACCTTGCAATAAATCATTGTGTGTTTGAGTTGCGCGCTTAGAGAGAGACTGGAAATGGTGAACACCCATTACAACGCCGGCATCACTACGCATGGCTTTACGTCGCATGCGTTAGAACGCAAGCGACATTACCACGCATACATATTGCGACGCGTACCATTACATCGCATGCACTTTTAAAACGCATGCGCTTTTAAAACGCATGTGATGTAATGGCGCCGGAACAGAAACGGCAATGGTGGAACCGGGAGCAGAGACTGCGACGCTGGAGAGGAACCACGAGGAAAGAGAGGTAAGGGTGATTGTGCTTGGGGTGGGATTAGTGTGGGTAGTGGTTTAGGGTAGTGTTGTAGTGTCTAGGGTAGTGTTGTAGAGTTGTAGTGTATGGGAGTGTTTTAGGTCTTAGGGCTTAGGGTAGTGTCAGGGGGTCGTAGTGTATGGTTGTGTTTTAGGGTTTAGGGCTTAGGGTAGTGTCTGGGGGTCGTAGTGTATGGTTGTGTTTTAGGGTTTAGGGCTTAGGGTAGTGTCAGGGGGTCGTAGTGTATGGTAGTGTTTTAGGGTTTAGGGCTTAGAGTAGTGTCAGGGGGTCGTAGTGTATTGTACTGTTTTAGGGTTTAGGGTAGGGGGTTGTAATGTAGGATAGTCTACTGTTTTGTACTGTAAGGTAGTGCTGTGGAGTGTGTGTTATTTAGGGTACTGTGTTACTGTTTGGGGGTTATTTTGCGTTGTAAATACATGCGGGGAAATGGGGTCCGTTGTAAAGGCATTTAGTATGCATTTCAAAGGAAATGCGAACTAATGCCATCCGTTGTGAAAACATGCGTTGTGACTGTACATGCAAACTAAAAACCGTGATGTAAAGGCACGCGTTGTTTTGGTTTGCGATGTATCGTCATACATCCCAGGAAATCACCAGAAGAAGTCTTTCTTTAGCGGGATAATTCTGAATGCACATAGTACATTCTCCAGCCCCCCTTATCCAAAGCTATCAAAGTATGTCATGCCTACTGGTTGTTTTATCTAAAATGTGCCCATAGCCAAAAATATCCCAATTCAAAAGTCAACTAGTCAAATAGTAGCTCAAGAAAACAGTATCCAACAAGTGCCTTTTCACAAACTGCACTTTGTAATACATTTAGTAGAACTACAATAGTACTACAGAATATTATTCACAAACCTACATGCGGAGACTTTCGACTTCACGCCTCTTATATTATTTGTACAGAAGTATCCGCCACATGTGCGGAGACCTCTGCACATGTATGTATATGGTTAGGTGTAAATATTTTAGGGACCTGTGGGAGTGGCTGGAAACTGGAGATGCTCACATCTAAATGGGAAGAGCTTAGGGAGGGTCAAAAGGGGTTAAAGGAGGGACATGAAGAAACAAACACACACACAAAAGAGTGAACCTACTGCTTTTCACAAACAGTACTTCTAAAATTTCTGCAGATGAAATGCATAAAAAAACAGTAGTAAATGTACTTCAGTGCAGCCTTGGTGTGAGTCCAGTACCACATATGGCCACTTGCAGGTACTGCAGCACATCCCCATGCAAAATAGTGGAGGCGGGGCTTCATATAATACACAAATGGAAATAATGCTCAATAAAATAAAATATTTCAATGTTGTAGACTGCATAAATGAGGGGAGGAGATGTGGCCTAATGGCCAGAGCTTTTGACTTTTGAAATGGGGAATTGGGTTTGAATCCCAGACTCAACTCAGCATTCTGTGATTCAAGGCAAATTATTTACTCTCCCCATGTCTAAAAAACCTTTTTCTGCCAGTTGGTACTCATATAAAACACTTTAAAGCCCATGGGTCAAGTTCCCTCTATATGTATTTTAAGTTTTGAAAATTATATTCATTTTAAAATTATTTTTGATTAATTTAAATGAGTTATTATTTGCATTTTTGTTTAAAAATAATTAAACACTTCTTTTAAACTTGTAATAATAATTATGCATCGAAATGATAGTGAGGGCTTGATTTATTTTAATTATCTATAATTCTAATAATAATAATAATAATAATAACCACTTTAGGGAGCTCTCACAAGTAGTGAAGACCTCTGCCTATGTGTTAAAAAATACTGGTAGTAACTTTACACTCATATATATTGTTTTAGAAGGCTACAGCCCCAGTTTTGAGGCAGTGCTGACATGTACGTCTGTAATTAGTAATAGATTGACACTACAAAATGTTGAAAATCCAAAAAGTGTGAAGTCACAACTAGTTGTGGTAGTAAGTTTGCATGTGAGTCAATCTACATTTGTCATTTTACCTTTGTAAATAAGCCCACTTACATGTACACTGCATAAGTGGCATATGCAGATGTGCAGTACATTTAATTGCAGCATATCCTAAATACTGTTCATGCTCGCCAGGAACAGTACTTTTTTCAACACAGTTGAGGCAAGCCAGGAGTCGCAGTTTTACCTACAAAGTGGATGTAATGTCACAACTTCAGTGTTTCCAAATCAATCTCAAAATATTCACTCTTTCCTTATTAAATGACAGGACTGCTGCCCCATACAGAACTGTCAGATACTGAAAGACATCCAATGAGAAGAAAAAATGGGGATAAGAGTGGTACACTGCAAAGTGTACACTAGTCCATGTTTCTTCCTGCAGTTGATGGAGGAAGGACTCGTAAAGAAAGAGACTTGCTCGAAAGTAATCCTCTCATTTAACTTATTAACAAATTACTAACCGTGTCCTGTAAATAATAACACACACCACAGAAACACACGGGTTAGCGAAGCTTGCTTATGTGTGTACTAATGAAAATAACAATGAAAACGGACTAATACAACTTTAAACGGGAAATCTTTACCATGCATGCGTCAATTTCATCTACGCAATATGACGAGGTAATGCTTGGAGGGAAATTTTAGCGCATGTGCAGAAGGCATTAAAATGGAGTCTTGAAGATTCACGTGCATGGCATCTGCTTAGCCAAAATGTAAACCAGCTATTTTACTAATGCTAATGCGGGGAAAATATTAATAAGTAAAGAGGGTTAGAGGAGAGATGGGTGGTATACAGTGAGACCATTTATTTGTGAAAGTAACTTTTGTCTTTTTGACTTTATTATTAGTGCGTATTTGGGCCTTTCGCGAATGACCAAAGTAAGCTGAGTCACGTGATTTATGCGCAGGCCCACAAGAAAGTTAACCCGGAAGGATGACCAAGGTTTTGTCAGCCGTCCAAGGACGAGAATGATGTGCCCTGAGAACAGAGGGTGAAGAGTTCAGCCAAGAAGACTCATATTCATGATTTTGAAATAATTGTTGCTAATAAAGTTTGGATATGTATGGAAACGAAAGAAATTAATAAAGTTTAAGGGGATGGGTTTTGCAAACAATAGAATGATAGAATAAAAGTAATATATAAGCATGGTGTGATGATCATCCCCCTTGCCTGACCAATTAGATTTCGTATTTTTACGAGATTGAAACTCTAGTGGGTGGTACATGATGAACGCAGGATATAATTGAGGTAGTTTTAGTTAGTTAGGTAGCAGAGCTCGGGATGCTGTCTGGGAGATCGTGTTGCTGAGATGCTTATGCAGGGAGAGATGCTGTGAGATGCTGATGAAGAAACCGAATGCAGAACCTTCTATCTTAATTTAATTGGGTTAGACAAGAAGATCGCAGAAGAAACTCGAGGAGGAAGAGAGTGTCAGAGAGGGGTGCGACGCAGCCGTCGGTATTTAGAGAGGTCAAGAATCCTGTCCTGAAGTCTTTGTCTCCTGATCTATCTCGGGGGACCCTCACCAGCCCTTTGGCCAGGGGGTTTGGTCTTCACACCATCCTTGGTAATTATTATTTCTTGTCCGTTTGTAGGTGTTCTTCTCTCTCTATCCTCTCTTTTCTGAGCATAGTTATTGCATGAGTCTGAAGTATTTCGATTGAATTTACACTCTTATAAATGAGGGTGTTTGTGCTGAAATTTTGATATGGTTCACATTCATTTAATTTAGATAAAGATTTTAAAACTTCCCGAGTCTGTGGTTATTTTTCTTTAATTAAAGAACATTTAAGAGTTATGTTCATTATCACCATCAATTAGTTCAACTAATGGTCCATTGACCAGAGGAAATAACTTTTTGATCAGTGAAAGGTTAGTTAGGAATGTTAAATAACTAATCTTGAGAAATATGAAATTATAAACTATAAGACTCCAGCGGTCTACTCGATACGGAGTGTGTTGTGATTTATGGGCCCAGGTGAGTATATGGTAGTGGAGTATCTGTTGTTAGTATACCGCTGGATCACTGTCAGTTCTTGGACAGTCACCTATGAAGCAGCCATATTTTGAGCCAATATGCACCAGACTTGAATGGTGAAAACTAGCTCTAACTACCATGTTGCATGTGTGTTTATGGAGGATCCATCTCTTGACCCTGGAGGAAAGTCCAGCAGCAGATATTTTGTCTTCCTGTGTGCCTACTGATCCCCAGCCTACATGGATTAAAACATCATTCCTTAGAGGTGGAGCTTGCATCATGATGTAAGTGAGGGGAGTTGTGGGATACTTTTAAAACATGAAAATGTGAATCTCTCTGTCCTATGAAATATACATCTCATCATAATGGACATGTCTTCTATAGTTTTGGAAAAGCCTGCAATATGGGTAATAATCCCAGTGGCAGATAATGGCCTACTCTGGCATACATTTGCCATTCCTGCTTATTGGTGGCCATTTGTTGCATGATTGTGATCATTCCTGGATTATGATTGACATATTTGCTCATTTATAAGATGCTTGCTTGATGATGTGATTCCTGGCACACTAATGACATTCATTTCATATCCGACAAGCCAAGACCATATGACAGCCTTTCTTGGGACAAGCAGTGGGTGCATGGGAATACAAGACTAATGATGCCCATGTAAAGTTAAAGTTAAACCTATGTATGCAAGGCTCTATATGGAAATGTGAAGGAATGCCTGTCGAAATAGAACAGCAGGAAGGGTGTTTAAGCACCTGTTAAAATGGCAGGTTGATGATTGGTACTAAACAGGTGTATTTATTAAAAAACTTAAGGCAAATTTATACATTTTTGGACTAAATGAGGGTCTTTTTTTAAACTGAAAATTCTGTATTTTCACAAAATAAGATAAAGTTTGGGGAATAATGTGTTTCTTTGCTAAAAGCATTGGCTTAAATGAATTTCAGAAAAGGATTTAACATCACAATGTGGAAGGTTCCAGAACATTTTTGAATTTGGGTGGTGGTTCATGCTGAGTTAGGGATGCCTAATATTTATTGCATATCTAACTCTATTGTGTGCCATGCTCCTGGACTCGCGCAAAGTTAGTACCTCATGAAAAATTAGTACATATGAATTTCATGCAAGTTCAGTCTTGTTCTATGACACTTTTGGGATTTAGAGCACTGTAGAATTCTAAAGGGTCTCAAGTGTCACTCCCATTTCATGTTGGAAATGGGCACTATACTTTGACTCAAATCTGGCAGAAACATATTGAATCTTCCAGAAATCGACATGTAAATTTCGTTAGGAAAATGTACTTTGTAAACAGATACATATCAGTTGAAATTCGTGAGTACATCCTAATGATTTACATGGTAGCCCCTTAAGAGGCTTACAAATAAATGTGAACTCATTCTCTGAGTTTTCTGTTGTGTAACAAGTCATTTTGGACCATAACCGATTATTACTGTGTTTTTTCAACTTTCATATTTAAGATAATGTTGCCGCCATTGTCTCTGTGGCAACACATTAACATAGGTTGTTAACTTCTCATCAAAGTACACATTTTACATAATATATATTTCTATGTCACCTGATTATATGAAGAATCATAGTATGTGTGCTGCCTCTTTATGTTACAGTAATAATTACTTACCCAAACATAAATCTGTGAATGTGTTAATTGAGATTAAAAGACATGATATGTAAAATGGCACATAATACAACACAGATTTTCCCCTAGGTAAGTGTTCTTCACTAGTGGTATATCCACTACTCATGGTCTAGAACTAACATTTGAGCATTCCTTGCATATGTAGCAACTACTGATAACTATTTTTAACAGGCTTCCTCATCTTCCTTCTCACTCTTTGTTTTCACTATTCCACCTTTGCTCTGTTATTCAAGACACCTAAACAATCCTCCTCCTCAATTCTGTTCTGTCCATTACTTTATATATATATATATATATATATATTATCTACTGGCGGTCGCCAGTAGATAGTTATAGTTAGGACCTATTTTCCATAGGAAATCCGCGACATTCTATTTGAAATAACTCTGTTGCCGGTTGACGAATCTTCGCGAAATTTTCAAACTTTATGGCCCGCTCCGGTCCGCTCCTACCCTGAAAGTCTCGGGGTGATTCGTCAAGCGGGGGCCGAGAAAAAGGGGGTCCCAAAACGTGTTTTCCCCATTCATTTTCCCATAGGAAACTTTAGACACGGTTACAGCCCGAACTGCTGAACGGAATTACACCAAATTTGGCAAAGAGGTAGTTCTTGGTTCAGAAAGAACCCTTTTGTTAAATGGTGTAAATCCGTTCAGTAGTTGCGGAGAAATTAAAAAATAAGAGTCAAAAAATCAATTTCCCATAGGAAACTTTAGACACGGCTACAGCCCGAACTGCTGAACGGAATTACACCAAATTTGGCAAAGAGGTAGTTCTTGGTTCAGAAAGAACCCTTTTTGTTAAATGGTGTAAATCCGTTCAGTAGTTGCTGAGAAAATCAAAAGTAAAAGTACATATATATCTATGGGCACGGAGGATTCGCGCACCCTGAGCGCACCCTGCGCGCACCGTCCCGATCACGAGCTGCATGCTAATTGGCTGTCAGCTGGCTGTCAACATTCCGATTCAGGAAATGTTGGCAGCCATTTTGTCCCTCGGTAGAACCGAGGGACAGAAACAAGTGCGCAAAGCGCACAAAGGGGGCAGGGTAGAAACACCCTGACCCCCTAGGTCTGCTCAGGGGGTCCCACAAAGACCCCCTGGGCAGAAAAAAGCATTTTTTTTTTTTTAAAATCGGCAGGATGCGCTCAGGGTGCGAGGATCCTGCCGATAAAAATCGAGCGCGGTCTCCCGCGCTTCGACAGTACTTTGCCCCGGGTGGCCCAAGTCCCGGGGGCATGGTGGGGGTTAAATTTATGTATGGGGGGCCTCAAAGGGCCCCCAAGCCCCGGGGACCGCCACCCCCTGGGGCTTTCTTTTAAAATGGTGCGGGAGGGCTCTGAGCCCTCCCACAGCCCCGGGGACCACCACCTCCCCGGGGCTTCTTTTTTTTTTACAATTTCCTGTGTGTGGGGGCTCGAGCCCTCCACATGCCCCGGGACCGCCACCTCCCCGGGGCACTAACAAATTAAAATGGGGGTCCGTTTTGGACCTCGAAGCCCCGGGACCACCACCTCCCGGGGCTTTGCTGATGTGGGGAGGGGGCCACGCGGCCCCCTCCTGGAGCCTGTGGTGGCCCTGGGGACCGCCAACCCCCAGGGCCGGCTCCTGCAGTGTCCCGGGGTGCCTACCCCGGGACACTGCTGTTTGCAATGACAGGACGGAGCCTCGCGGCTCCCGTCCTGTCATTGCAAACTGCTTTGGATATTGGAAGAGAGAGCAGGAAACCTGCTCTCTCTTCCAATATCCAAAGCACATTGCTTTTCCACATGGGGAGCAGCATGTTAGCTGGATTCAAGGGGACTTAATTCCCCAACTTAAAACGCGCCACGGGGCGCGTTTGCACAGTGGTGAAGGGAGGGGCGGGGCTTCAGGTGACATGTGTGCAAACAGGCCCGTGGCGCGTTTTAAGATGGGGAATTAAATCCCCTTCAATCCTGAGGGTCCCTGGAGGCCAACTAGCCCAACAGGTACATCCAGAAAGCGCCACAGAGCTGCGTTGCAGAGAGGTGTAAAAGGGGTGTGGCCTCTCTACACGTCTCTGCAACGCAGCCCCTGGCGCATACTGGAGGTTCCTGGTGGGCTAGTTGGCCCCTAGGGACCCTCATGATTCAAGGGGACTTAATCCCCCAACTTAAAACGCGCCACGGGGCGCGTTTGCACAGATGTCACCTCAGGCCCCGCCCCTCCCTTCACCATTGTACAAATATTCCTCTAAAATCTGCCGAACTACGAATTCGGATTTACTCACCTGTTATCAGGAGAGACCTCAGTGCTGCATCTTTCAGCCCAGTACTAATCCTGAAAAGTAATTTTAACCGTACTTACCAGTAACTTGAATTTCCTTCCATCTGATATCATTGCCTGCTTTTTGCTGAAAAAGTTTCTGTGTTGATTTTTGAAACATACAAATATTCCTCTAAAATCAGCCGAAATACGAATTCCGATTTACTCACCTGTTATCAGGAGAGACCTCAGTGCTGTATCTTTCAGCCCAGTACTGGTCCTGAAAAGTAATTTTAACCATACTTACCAGTAACTTGAATTTCCTTCCATAGGCTAACATTGACTGGTTTCACTTGGAAATTCTTCTAAGTGTGGAGTTTTGGAACTTTAAAATATTCCTCTAAAATCAGCCGAAATACGAATTCCGATTTACTCACCTGTTATCAGGAGAGACCTCAGTGCTGCATCTTTTAGCCCAGCACTGACCCTGAAAAGTAATTTTAACCGTACTTACCAGTAACTTATATTTTCTTCCATAGGAATCCATTGTCTGGTTTTCAGCTGAAAAGTTTCAAAGTGTCGATTTTCACAAACTACAAATATTCCTTAAAAATCGCCTGTATGACTTAAACGCATTCTTTCAACTGTTTACAGGAGATGCACCAGTGCTGGATCCAGGATCCAACACTGAGTAAGAAAAAGTAACGATAACAGTTTTTACCTGCTAAGTGAATTTCCTTCCATAGGATAACATTGGTGATTCTATGAGAAAATGTTTCTAAGTGTCAACTTTTAAAATACAATAATATTCCTTAAAAATCACTACTGTAACCAAAACGCTTTTACTCAACTGTTTACATGAGATGTCCCAGGACTGAATCTAGGATCCAGTCCTGTGGTTAGAAAAGTAATCCATAAAGTAACTAATTGCATTTAACTAGAAATTCACATTGAGCTCAATGTTGCATTGTGTTTGAAATTGTGTTGCCCATTGCAACAACTGTAACTACTGTACTTAAAACTCTATTGCCTATTTGCAAAGTATTTAAACTAAAGTAATTCATTCTGAGAAAGTATATTTTGTAATGTAATGTATAATGAAATTACAATGTAATTTAATAAATAAAATATCTAAAAATAAATAGTTTTAAAAATGTAGTAAATCAGTATCAAAAAAATAAATAACAATTAATACATTTAAAAATTGTCATTTACAAAACCTTTGAAATTCACTGAAAAACCATAGGTTTTAGGGGCGTTATAGTTAGAAATTAGCATTTAAAAACCTTTGAAATTCACTGAAAATACCATAGGTTTCAGGCATGTTATAGTTAGAAATTAGCATTTAAAAAACCTTTGAAATTCACTGAAAAAACCATAGGTTTCAGAGACGTTATAGTTAGAAATTAGCATTTAAAAAACATTTGAAATTCACTGAAAAAACCATAGGTTTTAGGGACAGTTATAGTTAGTTGGACATTTCACTCGTACAAAACCCGTGAAATTCCCCCGTTATAGTTAGTTCAGCTAACTATAACTCGCGCCCCCGCAATGCACTGCTGATGACGTCACATATTACATCACTCATGACATGGTCAGTGACATCACTGATGACATCACTGATGACATCTCAAATGACATCACTGATGACATCACTGATGACATCATCCACGTGATAATCTGATGCACCTCCTCACACCCTAATATAACCTTTGATACACCCACTCTAAATTACAGACTGCCATTCGCAAAACCATAGACACTCCAACACCAATAACTACATACCCACTCACTGATTCTTAGGTCTACACACACACATCCACTCACTCACCCGTACAGTCACTCATACTTATGGTCACTCAGTACAGGACTATCATATGCACTCTTACTCCTATATAGACACTCAAACACCGCCACTCATCCATAGAGGTACTCACACACCTAGTCAGTCATGCAAATAATTAAACACACTGCCATTTACTCACCTATACACTTATACACACACCAGCTCACTTAATCATACAAATACTAGCACATTGTTACGCTCTTATACAATCACTGATACAAGCACACACTCATCCATACAGCCACTATCACAATCACTCACTCTCGCTTATAGCTATTTATATACTCCAACACACATATATACTGCCTTTCACATATGTAGTTACTCACACATGTACCACTGGGACATACATTCACTCACTAACACACTCTTACACACACTTACCCACCCATACAGTCTATCACAGATGCACTCTTGAAACCATCCACCCAGTGAATCACCCACTCACACATCTGTGCACAGAGTCGCACACACCCCTCCCACACAAACACTCAGGCACCCATACAGATACTCAGACAACCATTCAATAACTCATATAGACACTCATGTAGCTATTCACAAACACATGCAGCCACTTACACAGCAACAGACAGACGGATACAGACATTCACCCAGTTTAGTCACTAACCCATGCATTCAGTAAGATACGTTAAATCACTCACTTATAGAGTCAGTCACGCACCTACTAAATCATCCATACAGACACTTATACACCCACTCATTCTTCAATACGCCTTTCCCTATATATATTAAAAATATTTAAACTTTACAGAAACACACAGTCACTGCATGATGTCATCAGTGATGTCATCAGTGATGTCACTGACCATGTCATGAGTGATGTAATATGTGACGTCATCAGCAGTGCATTGCGGGGGCGCGAGTTATAGTTAGCTGAACTAACTATAATGGGGGAATTTCACGGGTTTTGTACGAGTGAAATGTCCAACTAACTATAACTGTCCCTAAAACCTATGGTTTTTCAGTGAATTTCAAAGGTTTTTTAAATGCTAATTTCTAACTATAACGTCTCTGAAACCTATGGTTTTTTCAGTGAATATATATATATATATATATATATATATATATATATATATATATATATATATATATATATTGTTTTAAATATAACTGTTTTAAATGATTTACTTTAATTTCACAATATTTTCTATGGGTTTTTATTTCAAATGCCTACATCCATTATTTTCTATGGGAGGGTACTGCAGTACCAGTTGTTGGCCATGTGTAGTGCTGGACTTACTACTGTGTTTTTGTTAGTAGTAACTTACACTTTGAGCTTGTGAATTCCAAAAGCAGTAAACTTACTAGAAAGTGGAAACATATTAAAAAGTGTAAACTACTTTTGTGAATCAGGCGCGTGCAAAATTATTAAAAAAGTGTAAGTTACAAATCTCCACCCCCAGAGTAATGCACTTGGCTTACTCTTGTGTGGGTGGGTGACGTCTCTCCCTAAACCACTTCCTACCCTCCCTAAACCCCTCTTACTCCTCTCTAATCCCATACCTTTACTAGTAAATCTTACTCCCCTATGTCCCTTCCACATTGACTACTAAAATGTATATTTACATATGACGAGACATCTGCAGTCGGGGAGGAGAGCTCCGCACACATAAGTATAGGCAACACTTACACAATGTATTGAAAACTGCAGATTGAGAATGAGGCCCAATGTATGTAGTTTACATTTTAGTTGCGTCTTTATGCATCACTTTATGTTAAAATTTAATTTAAAGTGTTTTGCTGCACTTGAGATAACCTATGCACTTTATAAATGTCAAAAATATATACTTAGAACGAATATGTTGAATTTAATAAATGTTCTTTCATATATTCCCTTTCCTTTTCATTTAATTTATAGTGGAGGTTTTTGAAGATGCACATCTTAGCTTGTTTGGGATATTTATTTTACTTAATGCTTTGCTTTCATATTTTGATAGATTATGGTTTCTTTAGGGATACAGGATTACACTTTATATCTTGTACATTTTTATGGAAACCTAGTGGTGCTTACATGTAGCTATGACTGTAATGTTCATATCTCTTGTAGGAGCATTACACTATTTACAATGATAATTATATTACATTAACATCAATATGTAGATATGTTTTGCGAGAGCCTGTAAAATGTTTAATAGGAAGGATAGGCCACCTGTGTCATTTTTTTATTTTACTTCTTTGCCTTTTTCAATGTATTCAGACATATCACATTGTACTTGGAAAGGACAGGATTGGAAATGCAACTTATGTTGGAGATAGAAGTACTGGAAGGTGAACTACACATTAAGAAAAATGATAGAAAGCTATCTGATTTCTCATTTCCAGAAAATGCAGCTGTTACTACAACGTTAGGATTGTAGCAAATTTCCTCATGAAATTGGTCAGCAAAAATGATTGGTCCATTTTTTTTATGCAGGGGCACATGGCTGTGACTTTTAAGATATTTTATTTAAAATGGTGTTAAAAATGCATTTCCTCACCCCGATTTATTAAAAATGTTCGCAGAGGGAGAACTCCTCGCCAACCATGAAACTCTTCAGTGGCTTTGACCCGTTTGTTGCTTGCTCACTCATTGCAAGTGAGCTAGAAGGAGGATATATTGCAAAGGCCAAAATGAGAACAGATCTGAAAAAGCCTTTAAACCATGACATGAGAATATTAGTTACAAAATCCCGAGCTCTTGAATATTCAAACAGTGTGCCATTACAAGTGAACAGTATTCTGCCATTATCAACGTATGATGCAAAATATTCAAAATATATATTTTTCATAGTGACTTAATAATTCCCATTTTACTTACTATTAATACTAAAACAACATTTTCTATTCATCATAATAGAAGACCGAGTACAACGAGGACCTAATGAGAGAGCAATAAAGTTTGAAATGGGTTTGAGGTGATTTAACAACCACAGTCTAGAAGAAGTGGGATTTTATTTACTGCTGTTGTTGTAATTGTTTGGAAACAGTTAAATGTTCCAAGGAGCAGAGAAGCACATATGCATCGCTTGACATCATTCATCAAGGACATCTGAAGTTGATAATGTAAATGAAGGTAATTAACTAAGAGAACAATCCTTTTCCAAAGCCGATCATTAACAGAAATCAATAATATCTTAGTGGTGTTAGATCATTCAGAGAATAATGAAGCCATTAGCGAGCAATGATGGTTGAATTAACTGAACTGTCCTTCCTGAGACCGACACTAATGCTACATATTTTTGGTGAACATTAAGTAAGTGATTTTCCAGGGTACTAAAACCTTTTTCTCGGGTTTGCAAAGCAATAAAAGCGGTATATTTTCTAATTAAACACAGCAATGCAGACCTGAAATAATAGGGAGTGGCTGTAAGGTTCTGCATTCGGATCACGAAATGATATCTCCCCTATAGTGTACGTTACTTTTCTGCACTCTTGTTAGACCTGTCAGCCTTGGGGTAGTCTTCCCCTAAACCTTTTGCCGGCTTGCCTCCAATTTTGGTGATCTAATTTTTGTTGGCCTTGGAACTCTGTGCACTTTACCACTGTTAACCAGTGCTAAAATGCTTTGCTCAGTCCCCTAAACATGGTTTGATTGGATTATCCATAATTGGCATATCTAATTTACCTATAAGCTCCTAGTAAAGTGCACTACAGGTTTGGAGGCCTGTAAACTAAATTCTACTAGTGGGCCTGCAGCACTGATTGTGCCACCCACCTAAGTAGCTTTTTAAACATGTCTCTGGCCTGCCACTGTGTGTGCAGTTTACGCTGTCATATCGACTTGGCATTTAAAACCCCTTACCAAGGCTTAAACTACCCTTTCATTACATATACGTCACCCCTAATGTAGGTCCTAGGTAACCCATAGGGCACGGTGCTGTGAAATGAAAAGGTAGGGCATGCACTTTTAAGTTTGACATGTCCTGGTAGTGAAGATCTCCCAAATTCGTTTTTCACTACTGGTAGGCCTACCCCTCCCATAGGTTAACATTGGGGATTCCTTGTTGTATCTAATAAACTGTAATTCCCAATTGGAGGAGGTAGCTCTATCATGTTTAGTACTTTTGGAGTTGTAATGCAAAAGCCTTTTTAATGGCAAAGTCACATTTATCATTATTATTATAAAAATGCCACTTTTAGAAAGATGGCATTTTTCTTCTCTTAGCCCTGTGTGCCTGCAGCCTGTCTTCAATAAATGTCTAGGGAGGGTGACAACTGGACTTTGTGCATTCCCTCTAGACAGCCACACACAATGGGAGCGTAGGTGTGACTTGATGGGTCATCCTGGGAGGATGGGAGGGAGGAGCTGCACACAGCCTCACACTTACACCTGAATGTGCTGTGTCCTGTCCCCACACAAAGGGCTGCATACCCCCTGTAGTGAGTCTGGAGCCAGGGCAGGAAGGGAGAACCTCTGTGCACTTCAAATACCCTTTTTTGAAGTCTACCCCATTTCAAAGGCACCACTGGGTATAAGAACTGGCAGTGGTGGCTTCTCCTCAAGAGTGGAGGAGCGTCGCCCTGTCTGCTGCGAGTGTAGCAGGCACACAAAAATAAATAAAATGGCATGGCAATGCCATTTTATTGCCATGTCATTTTATTTTGCGCCGGCTCATGCGAGTTAGGGCTGGGTAGGGGATGATTCCTGCAATTGCAGGATTACAGCTGCCCCTGCAGTGCGCATGTTGCGTTGGCCAGCTGACTTTCTATGGCCAGCCCGACATGCGCACTGTAGACCCAGCAATCCCTTGGCTGTAGAACAGCCAGGGGATTGCTGGCACAGGCCTCCAGCCTCAAAATGAGCTTTGGTTTAACCTGTTTCCACCAATCCTGGAGCTGCTCTCATGCTGATAAGATCAGCTCCAGGATTGGATTGGTGTTTAACTGGGCAGGAACGCCAGGGAAGAAGTGCCACACCGGGGGAGCTGCATCTGGAGAACTGCATGTATTGTGAGTTTGGCACCATTGTGCCACCATATGCTAATATTGCTGGCCACCACTGAGAACTGGATCTCAGACCCTACCACTTCAGTACACTTTGGGACCTGTGGAGACACTGCAAGGAAGAAGGACGGCTCGGCTGCTGAAGGACTGCCACTCTGCTGGACTGCTGCTCTGGAAGAACTTCTTTCTTGCTGTTCTGACCTGCGGCCTGCTGCCCTTCTGCTCTGCTTGAGAAGGATTGAACCCAGAGTGACCCAAGGGATTGTTGGCTTACCTCCTGATCTGAAATCACCAGGATATAAAATACTTTCAACTATCCTGCTTCTGCACCTGGACTCTGCCATCTGTGAGCCTGCTCTGCCAAGTGGTGCCATCCCATTCCTGGATTCTTGGAAGTGATCCAAAGGTGCTTATTCAGTACATTATCTCTGCAAAGATGGAACCAGTGCATTGTCGCTTTTGCATGGTCAGCACTGATGCATCTTTGATACTGCATGGATCAGACCCGGAGCATCGTCCCTGTTTGCGTGGATCACAGCCGACGCATCGCTGCATCTGCGTGACTCAGACCTTCCGCTTTGGAACCACCACTGCACGACTCTCCTCTTGCAAAGTCCTCACATCCCCTTTGATGACAGCATCAATGTCAAAGCCGAAACTCAGTATCACATAAGAGCTGATGCATCGCCGCTGTTGCACTGCCAGGACCAGTGCATCACAGCCAAACATATGGAACAACCTTGATGCATCACCCTCTGCGCTCCGCAGCTCCTCCGTTGACAGGATCTTTGACATTGATGCAGCCTGGAAAAAGGTACCTTTGCTCATCAGGCTCAATCTGGTCCCTGTGGTCCGCCTTTGCTCCATCGCGGTCGGCCTGAATCACTTGACTTTGCCCGGTTTAGCATGACCAGATGTCCTTCGTTTTGGCTTAGTGCTTTTTGGTGCTATTTTTACTTATTCTTTTTGAAATCAATATCTCCGGTTCTACTTGTTGTATCTTTTTACATGGCGTTTCCAATGTTTTACTGTTTGAAGTGTTCCACAAATTCTTTACACCTTGTCTCTTAAGTTAAGTTTAACTGCTCTGTGCCAAGCTATCAGGGGGTGAGCACAGGTTAATTTAGGGTGTGTTTATGACTTATACCTGACTAGGACTGTGGTTTTTGCTTGGACAGGGTACACACTTCTGCCAACCAGAAACCCAATTTTTTACAACTTGGTACTCGAGAAATGTGACTAGTCAAGGATGCTTAAGAGTTCAATCTGCACTTACTTCTAGTCTAAAGTACATCAAAATTACCCTTCATAATTGATGGCACAATTCTAAATCAGGACCAAAGACTTGTCTGATATAGTAAGGTTTTATGGACACATGGTCATGCTGGGTCCATGTTTACTGTGTAGGGTAGAGGTCTTCAAACTGTTGTGTGCGCCCCCCTCGGGAATCCGGGTATAGTTTCCCAGTGGGGCGCAAAGGCCTCTGCAAGTACATATAAATGTAGATGGACTGGAAGCGTGGCCTTGTTTATTTGGCACATTTCCAGGCTGTCTTCATTTAGACCTCAAAGTAAATTAAAAAGTATGGGACTGTGATCTGAAGTGCTGTAGGGTGTCAGTGAGTGTGATGCTGGGATCAATGAGGTGGCTAAAAGAAAGGAACAAAATAGCTTAAGTGTCTTGTTTTTACCCCATCAGGTAACTACATTTAAGATAACACACAAATGCAAAATAAATGCACGTTAAACTAACTGGTTATACATGTAGTGTTTTTGGTTATGAAACCCCAGTTTTCAAATGTCATCATTGCAGATGTCTGTGTGTGTGAGACCTAAGAGACCCAGAATTGAACCCTTGTTGGCGCATTTGGTAATAGTGACCTTTGTATTTATAGTGCGACGAGGTCCGACCCTGTGACAGAAAATGTAAGTCATTATTTTAAAAAGCATTACACACAGCCTAAGCTAGACTGCTGCAAAATGATGCAGTGTTTGAGATAAAAACAAGTGCTTACAAAACATAGTTTTAGCAAAAGGTAATCAGACTTTACCTAGTGTAAACATTTTTATGTGTTTCCATTAATCCAGAACTCAGCTGATGACACCCCTACATTACTCTTAGTCCTAACTCGACACAGTCCTTAGCCATGAGGTTAGTTATCCAATCCCAGAAAGGGAAACAAAACAGGAAATGCTACTGAGCCACACCCACTTCCACTGGGAACTACAAGACCATAGCCCTCCCCCAGTACTTTCTCCAATATCACACTTCTGATCAAAAGCCCATTACCACAGAAGGGTGGGTGGGTATGAACTACTGGGTCAAGGACATGTAGGACTAAGAGCAATGAAGATTACCAGTAAGTAATCGGGGCATTACCTCAAAGTCCCTCATCCTCGAATCAGTCCTTAAACATGAGGTATGCGAAAGCAGTGTACATGCCTTTTGATAAATATCACTCAAGAGATCCAGACATACTGCAACACCAAGTGATTTAATGTCCAGAATCCCTTGAATAATAACAACGAGCAAACATCACTTCACCCTCACGTCAATACTGATTGTAATACACCAGAGACACAATTCTGGCATCAATGCAACAGTTTGTGTAACCTGTAATGCTTTACGAAAGTGTGTTCCAAAGTCCAAGTTCCAGCCCTGCATATCTCCCCCAAAGGGACCCCTTGAAGGTTAGCCCAAGAAGCAGCTACAGTCTTTGTGGAACGGCTCTGCAGGCCAGCAGGTTTAGGCAGGTTAGACCCAGTATATGCCAAGGCAATAGTTTTTTTGATCCAGCAACTCAACATGACCTTTGAGGCCTCTTCCCCTGCACTGCAATGCCAAATGTGATGCATAGAGAAATCGATTTCCTGTGGTCTTTGGATCTGTCAAGGTAAACCAAGAAAGCATGTTAAACATCCAGCATATGCAACTTACATTCTTCTGCAGAACAGAGGTTTTGATAGAAAGCAGGAAGAATCACATCTTGAGAAACATGCAACTTCGACATCACCTTAGGAAGAAAGGATGGATCAGGATGAAGAGCCACAGCATCATCAAGAAAAGAAAGACAAGGAAGATGAAAAAGTAAGGCAGAAAGTTCACCCAACGGATGGGCAGATGTCACAGCCACCAAGGGTCAGACCTTAAAAGAAATTAATTTAAGATCCACTGCATCTAAAGTTTTGAAAGTGGGGTTTTACAAACCCTTCAAAACCAAGGGAAGGTCCCAAGAAAGAAAAATAGATTTCACTGAAGGGCAAGAGTTAGAAAATCTCTTGAATAACCTAGAAGTCAATGGAACTGTGCCATAGACCAGGTCATGCTTCACATGGAATTGCTTAATTCCACTCCATTGTGACTTCAAGATTGACAGAGAAAGATTTTTAAGAAACCCATCCAATCGAAACTGGAAAATAGAAGAGGCAGAAGAGTCCACTGAAGACAACCCATTGAGCAGAACACAGGAATCAAAGACATTCCAGTGTTTGGAATAGGAAGCATGAGTAGAAGATTGTCTAGATTTCTGAACAACATCAAAAATATGAGGGGGTAGACCTTGTTCCTCCAGCCTCATCCTTTCAACCTCCAAACTGAGAGGGAAAGACGATGAAGCTTACACTGTGTGCAGGATGTCAGGGGAACAGAAGAAAGAGGAAGAAACCATGCAAGACCCCTGTCCAGGCACCTCAGAAGCGGTAACCAACTGCATCTGCGCCAGTGAGAAACCACTACAATTACTTGGGCTTTCTACCACTGAATCCTGCACAAGAGTCTCTGGATCACTGGAATTGGAGGAAAGACAAAGAGAAGCATCTGGGGACAATCCAAAGTCAATGCATCTACACCCCAAGCTCCCTCCTCTGAGGACCTGGAGCAAAACCTCAGGAGAAGCACACTGTACTTGGAGGCAAACAGATCCAGAAAGGGGAGGCCTAACTTCTGGCAAATGTCCCTGAAGATGGGCCTTGCAGCTGTACATCCGGGGAAGGGGGAAATCTCCGACTCAAAGTGACCACCACCACATTGTCCTGACCCTTGATGTGAACAGCTGTCAATGAAAGGAGACTGGTTTCTGCCCACTGACCCAGACTGCAGGCCAACTCGTTCAGTGATCGATAATGGTTCTGCTCTGATGCTTGATATATGCCACCATCACTGTGTTGTCTGATCTTATCAACACATGCTGGTGGAACAGAAAATGGCTGAAATGACAAAGAACATGGAGAACTGTCATTAATTCTTTACAATTCTATGACCTCCGTTGTTCTGCCAGAGACCATTTCGCTTGAACTGAGAGGGTCTCCGATGTTGCTCCCTAGCCCACAGTACTTGCATAAGTTGTCACCACCACTGTCAGGTCTGTTTACATCACCGTACCCTTCTAAAGGTTGTCCTTGACCATCCACCATTGCAGAGACATCTAGGGGAACAGGAACTAGTAAGTTCATGTTCTTGATTGGCAGGGCCCCCTGGGAAATCAGATAATACTGTAGTGGCCTCATATGAAGCCTCGCTCATGGGACTGCAAAAACAGTTGCCGCCATATGACCCTGTATCTTCAACCATTGAAACAGGAAGGCAGAATCGCTGTCC
This sequence comes from Calotriton arnoldi, assembly GCA_963921515.1. NCBI lineage: Eukaryota > Metazoa > Chordata > Amphibia > Caudata > Salamandridae > Calotriton > Calotriton arnoldi. Next base: position 741,965 of record CAWUFW010008920.1, on the reverse strand, counting down.
CTGAGGGTCCTCAACAACTCCTGGAGTCACATCATCCTGTCCACTGGAGGAAACACCTTGCCCAGCTGGGTGTCGAACCTTGCTGAAATGCACTGAGGACCACGGAGGGGAGAAGATGACATTTTGGCAGGTTCAGAAGGAATCCTTGATGACATAGAATAGCAATGGTCAAAGGAAATGATGTCTGAAGATCACAGGAGATGATGCTAGGACCAACCAATCATCCACATGAGGGAATATCGGGACCCCCTTGAGATGAAGATGCACCACCAGAGGGGCCACCATCTTTGTGAAGAATTTTGGAGAGGACTTGAGGCCAGACACAAGAACCCTGAACTGCCAATGTTTGCCCCAAACTCAGAACCGGAGGAATTTCTGATGTCCAGTGCACATCAGAATATGTAGGTAAGCAGTCATCAAATTCAACGTGGCTAACCAGGCATCTGGTTATATCAACGGAATGATCTTCTGCAGGGTTTCCATTTTTAACGGTATTTTCATCACAGATTTGTTCAATGATTTTAGATCTAAAACTCTCCATTGGCTCTGGGGACCAGAAAAACAATCAAGTAGACCCCTTCTACTTCCTCCGTCTTTGGAATGGGAATGATGGCCCACTTCTTAATCAGAGCCTGAATGTCTTGCTGTAAAGCCTCCATTTTCTCGAGTGACCTTGGATATGGGTAATGATGGTCCCTGATTGAGCTAGAGGGGTGTTGAACTAGGTCTGGTATCCCCACTGCAGAACCTCTAGAACCCATTTGTCTGTGGTTGTAGAACATCATGCCTGCTGGAAATATTCAATCCTGCCACCAACCTTGTACTCTAGACCATCTATTATCACCAACCAGGGATAGTCCGGAGTGCAGGCTGGTATTCTGGGGATCAGGTTTACCTTTTTTTTAAACTTCTTAGAAAAGAATCATGGTTGAAACCTTGACCTTTGTTCCATATTCTGCTGTCGCTTTGAAGGTTGTCTGAACGATCTCACCCTAAACTGAAAGGCGCTCCATGAACAGACTGCTTATGAAAAGAAGATGAATGCTTCCTTTCTTTAAATAGCTTATGAATCTTCTCTTCCAATTCAGGTATAAACAACTTATCCCCTTTAAAAGACATTCTCAAGGCTGCAGACATTTTTGCAGAGCATGTATTCCAGTCCTTCAAAAACAAATTCCATCTTGCCACCACTGAAACACCAACAAGAGTGCAGCTGCATGGACCACATCAAACGAGATACCTGACAACAACTAAGCCTGTTTCTCCATGTTCTTTAATACTATTCTTGCATAGATCATAAAAGTTCTTTAGTCCGACACCAATGATTGTGCTGTGTAAGCTACATAAATCCCACTTCTAAGAGCCAAGTGGGAACCACAGTAGACCTTCTTCAGGGCACTATCCACCTTTTAATCTGTGGGATCACTGAGAACACTCTCCTCTGACATTGATGAATGACCCATAAGACTTTCTAGCACAGAGTCTACATGAGCCGAGCCAGGAAGTGTTTCCTCCATCCCTTCTAAAGGATGCAACTTAGACATGAAGCGAGGAATATTAATTTTTATCTGGGTCGTTTCACTCATTAAAAACCACATTGAGTACATCCTGATGAAAAGGAACCCCAACATTTACAGGCGTCCTAAATTGGGGCAGAACAGCATCCTTGGAAGTCTCTGCTATCTCCTCCGAAGGAAATCCCATGTTTTTTTTATATGGGTAAACAAGTGAGGCAATTATACAAAAGAGGGTGCGTAGTTCCTTGTGAGGGTCTTGAGCAGGTGAAAGAGCCAGTGTATCTGTTACTTCGGGGTAGTCCAACCAATATAACAAAAGGGAGGGAATTCCTCCCTTTGGAACTAGGAGCCCTCACACACCCAGCCAGCTAGGTGTCATGCTTCATCATTGGGCCTGCTCCTCATCGGGTCGGCGCTGCAATACCCGACGGGCACCCAATGTGGGGCTCTTTGGAGGAGATCTTTTGTTCCATGCCGTATGGTGTCGTGGGGGTGAGGGACCTAATATGAGTAGATGTGGTGAATAAGTGCGTGCAGTGATTAAAACAGGTCAGGGAATCCAATAAGGGACCTTTATTCTAGTAGGTTCCCTGCCTGATTAAAATAAAACAAGATTGGCGAATATGTGACTGTGGTGGATCAGGATATTTACGCTCTACTCGTAATTATACAGGTCAACATGTTTCTTGCCTCGCTCGTCAGGAGGATCGAATGGCAATTCTTCAGGACCAAGTAAAATGCATCTACACATCATGGGAGGCGGGCACACCTACCTCCCAAATAATGAAACTGCGGGAAAAGTGCCCACAGAGGTGGAGGACGACCTGTGAAAGAGAGATAATTCATACTCAAACACACATTTGTCTATATCTGTGTAGACATCGTAACAGTAACGGCTCTTTCAACACTACAATAGTTTGATATTAATAATAATAATGACCCTTAATATGAGCACTCGTGCTTCACGTTGTCGCATCACTAATGTGCCAATGTTTACTGAAAGGCTTACAGTGAGCTCATTGTAAAGAAGTCTAAAAACAGGACTCAAACTTAATCATGAAGATAGTGTCAAACGGACTCACCTACTATTGCAAAAGTCATGCCTCAGCAGTTGCCGGCGAGTCTTAGGACACCTATCATGTAGTGTCCTATAGGGATAGAATGGTTGAAGGAATCACCAATTAGTTACAAACACATACAGAGTCAGGTAACACCCTGCAGTAAAAGACCGACTGTAGGTAGGCGGCTGGGAGGGCAGCGTATTAGAAGCAGTACACCTAACCCTTCGGAGAGTTAAACAAGGGCCCTCAACCGAGCTAGAACAACGGAGAGCCACCGCAACACCCGTCAGCTCATCACTGGGAAACATCACAATATTAGGTTTCAACCTAGAGGGTGCGGGAGGATCATCTCTCTGTGTTCACAGCCCATTCTGTGGATGGCCAACTCATGGGAAAAAGCACTTGCTTGCTATTATATTCAGCCGCCTCTCACCCGTCGATAAAACCCTCAGTATCATTACGATGCGGGCCGAAACCGCTCATGGATTACCTAAGGCTCACCTGGTTAGCAAGGAATCCAACCGTAAGACCTACCCCTCCGCCGACGGAACCAGATGGTGACACACGGCTTCAGTGTGCGCCGATATATCCACTGGTTCCAAAATGCGGCCGGGCCGGTCTCCAATTGGTTGCAGTGCGCCGTCTCACCTGCAGCCCAATACACCATAGGGTCAAAAACAGAAGATACCGTGTCGGCCATCTTTAAATGGTGTAAAACAAAACCTTTTGAGGGGTTGCAAAATTCCTCATACTTCAGTAGCCTCGATTTGGTGCTACATAAGGAAACTGTGCAAAAAGTAACTGATCGTTCTAAACATATTACTATCCAAGGAGTAACCTAAATTATAACGTGTACTATGCTGGGTTTTATTTATATTGGATTAGTAGATATCGGCCATATCGAACCAATTTAAAAACTAATGAAAGAGTGTCACCTCAAATGTCACACGTAATTCACAGTGATATAGTGTCTAGTCTCGAAAAAGTAAATACCAGCCCAATTCATTGATTTATTGAAGGGCAAATAAGAGTTATCACAATTGTGAAGTTGCTCCATGAGCATGGTATCAATTAACGGCCTACTAGAACAGTAATGAGGTGAATACGCTATAGTAGGTATGTACTGCTGTTCGCTACGGGTGTTTAGTGTACAAGGTGGAAAAGGCACTATGTGCTATACCAGGAATTCAAAATCCTAAAACCACTAAAACCAAGTCCAAGAGAGAGTCCCTCTCCAATGTGTAAGCAATCAAAAATGAATGCTTCATCAGTAAGGATGAAAAAAGTTTAAAAGGAATAAAAAATATATATACATTTTATATATATTGGATAAAAACACAATGGGCCAGAAGAGGCAATTTGCGTCTCTGGTAACCTGATAAAGTCCCACGGGGGTACCCGTGCATGTAAATAAACAAAAAGGAGGGAACAAGAGGGCTTTTTAAAGGTCCAACGTACATGCCCTAGACAATTATACAAAAGAGGGTACGTAGTTCCTTGTGAGGGTCTTGAGCAGGTGAAAGAGCCAGTGTATCTGTTACTACGGGGGTAGTCCAACCAATATAACAAAAGGGAGGGGAATTCCTCCCTTTGGAACTAGGGCCCTCACACACCCAGCCAGCTAGGTGTCATGCTTTATCATTGGGCCTGCTCCTCATCGGGTCGGCGCTGCAATACCCGACGGGCACCCAATGTGGGGCTCTTTGGTGGAGATCTTTTGTTCCATGCCATATGGTGTCGTGGGGGTGAGGGACCAAATATGAGTAGATGTGGTGAATAAGTGCGTGCAGTGATTAAAACAGGTCAGTGAATCCAATAAGGGACCTTTATTCTAGTAGGTTCCCTGCCTGATTAAAATAAAACAAGATTGGCGAATATGTGACTGTGGTGGATCAGGATACTTACGCTCTACTCGTAATTATACAGGTCAACATGTTTCTTGCCTCGCTCGTCAGGAGGATCGAATGGCAATTCTTCAGGACCAAGTAACATGCATCTACACATCATGGGGAGGCGGGCACACCTACCTCCCAAATAATGAAACTGCGGGAAAAGTGCCCACAGAGGTGGAGGACGACCTGTGAAAGAGAGATAATTCATACTCAAACACACATTTGTCTATATCTGTGTAGACATCGTAACAGTAACGGCTCTTTCAACACTACAATAGTTTGATATTAATAATAATGACCCTTAATATGAGCAATCGTGCTTCACGTTGTCGCATCACTAATGTGCCAATGTTTACTGAAAGGCTTACAGTGAGCTCATTGTAAAGAAGTCTAAAAACAGGACTCAAACTTAATCATGAAGATAGTGGCAAACGGACTCACCTACTATTGCAGAAGTCATGCCTCAGCAGTTGCCGGCGAGTCTTAGGACACCTATCATGTAGTGTCCTATAGGGATAGAATGGTTGAAGGAATCACCAATTAGTTACAAACACATACAGAGTCATGTAACACCCTGCAGTAAAAGACCGACTGTAGGTAGGCGGCAGGGAGGGCAGCGTATTAGAAGCAGTACACCTAACCCTTCGGAGAGTTAAACAAGGGCCCCCAACCGAGCTAGAACAACGGAGAGCCACCGCAACACCCGTCAGCTCATCACTGGGAAACATCACAATATTAGGTTTCAACCTAGAGGGTGCGGGAGGATCATCTCTCTGTGTTCACAGCCCATTCTGTGGATGGCCAACTCATGGGAAAAAGCACTTGCTTGCTATTATATTCAGCCGCCTCTCACCCATCGATAAAACCCTCAGTATCATACGATGCGGGCCGAAACCGCTCATGGATTACCTAAGGCTCACCTGGTTAGCAAGGAATCCAACCGTAAGACCTACCCCTCCGCCGACGGAACCGGATGGTGACACACGGCTTCAGTGTGCGCCGATATATCCACCGGTTCCAAAATGCGGCCGGGCCGGTCTCCAATTGGTTCCAGTGCGCCGTCTCACCTGCAGCCCAATACACCATAGGGTCAAAAACAGAAGATACCATGTCGGCCATCTTTAAATGGTGTAAAACAAAACCTTTTGAGGGGTTGCAAAATTCCTCATACTTCAGTAGCCTCGATTTGGTGCTACATAAGGAAACTGTGCCAAAGTAACTGATCGTTCTAAACATATTACTATCCAAGGAGTAACCTAAATTATAACGTGTACTATGCTGGGTTTTATTTATATTGGATTAGTAGATATCGGCCATATCGAACCAATTTAAAAACTAATGAAAGAGTGTAACCTCAAATGTCACACGTAATTCACAGTGATCTAGTGTCTAGTCTCGAAAAAGTAAATACCAGCCCAATTCATTGATTGATTGAAGGGCAAATAAGAGTTATCACAATTGTGAAGTTGCTCCATGAGCATGGTATCAATTAACGGCCTACTAGAACAGTAATGAGGTGAATACGCTATAGTAGGTATGTACTGCTGTTCGCTACGGGTGTTTAGTGTACAAGGTGAAAAGGCACTATGTGCTATACCAGGAATTCAAAATCCTAATACCACTAAAACCAAGTCCAAGAGAGTCCCTCTCCAATGTGTAAGCAATCAAAATGAATGCTTCATCAGTAAGGATGAAAAAAGTTTAAAAGGAATAAAAAATATATATATATACATTTTATATATATTGGATAAAAACACAATGGGCCAGAAGAGGCAATTTGCGTGTCTGGTAACCTGATAAAGTCCCACGGGGTACCGTGCATGTAATTAAACAAAAGGAGAGGAACAAGAGGGCTTTTAAGGTCCAACGTACATGCCCTAGACAATTATACAAAGAGGGTACGTAGTTCCTCGTGAGGGTCTTGAGCAGGTGAAAGAGCCAGTGTATCTGTTACTACGGGGTAGTCCAACCAATATAACAAAAGGGAGGAATTCCTCCCTTTGGAACTAGAGCCCTTACACACCCAGCCAGCTAGGTATCATGCTTCATCATTGGGCCTGCTCCTCGTCGGGTCGGCGCTGCAATACCCGACGGGCACCCAATGTGGGGCTCTTTGGCGGAGATCTTTTGTTCCATGCCGTATGGTGTCGTGGGGGTGAGGGACCTAATATGAGTAGATGTGGTGAAGAAGTGCGTGCAGTGATTAAAACAGGTCAGGGAATCCAATAAGGGACCTTTATTCTAGTAGGTTCCCTGCCTGATTAAAATAAAACAAGATTGGCGAATATGTGACTGTGGTGGATCAGGATATTTACGCTCTACTCGTAATTATACAGGTCAACATGTTTCTTGCCTCGCTCGTCAGGAGGATCGAATGGCAATTCTTCAGGACCAAGTAACATGCATCTACACATCATGGGGAGGCGGGCACACCTACCTCCCAAATAATGAAACTGCGGGAAAAGTGCCCACAGAGGTGGAGGACGACCTGTGAAAGAGAGATAATTCATACTCAAACACACATTTGTCTATATCTGTGTAGACATCGTAACAGTAACAGTTCTTTCAACACTACAATAGTTTGATATTAATAATAATGACCCTTAATATGAGCAATCGTGCTTCACGTTGTCGCATCACTAATGTGCCAATGTTTACTGAAAGGCTTACAGTGAGCTCATTGTAAAGAAGTCTAAAAACAGGACTCAAACTTAATCATGAAGATAGTGGCAAACGGACTCACCTACTATTGCAAAAGTCATGCCTCAGCAGTTGCCGGCGAGTCTTAGGACACCTATCATGTAGTGTCCTATAGGGATAGAATGGTTGAAGGAATCACCAATTAGTTACAAACACATACAGAGTCATGTAACACCCTGCAGTAAAAGACCGACTGGGTAGGCGGCTGGGAGGGCAGCGTATTAGAAGCAGTACACCTAACCCTTCGGAGAGTTAAACAAGGGCCTCAACCGAGCTAGAACAACGGAGAGCCACCGCAACACCCGTCAGCTCATCACTGGGAAACATCACAATATTAGGTTTCAACCTAGAGGGTGCGGGAGGATCATCTCTCTGTGTTCACAGCCCATTCTGTGGATGGCCAACTCATGGGAAAAAGCACTTGCTTGCTATTATATTCAGCCGCCTCTCACCCGTCGATAAAACCCTCAGTATCATTACGATGCGGACCTAAACCGCTCATGGATTACCTAAGGCTCACCTGGTTAGCAAGGAATCCAACCGTAAGACCTACCCCTCCGCCGACGGAACCGGATGGTGACACACGGCTTCAGTGTGCGCCGATATATCCACCGGTTCCAAAATGCGGCCGGGCCGGTCTCCAATTGGTTGCAGTGCGCCGTCTCACCTGCAGCCCAATACACCATAGGGTCAAAACAGAAGATACCGTGTCGGCCATCTTTAAATGGTGTAAAACAAAACCTTTTGAGGGTTGCAAAATTCCTCATACTTCAGTAGCCTCGATTTGGTGCTACATAAGGAAACTGTGCCAAAGTAACTGATCGTTCTAAACATATTACTATCCAGGAGTAACCTAAATTATAACGTGTAATATGCTGGGTTTTATTTATATTGGATTAGTAGATATCGGCCATATCGAACCAATTTAAAAACTAATGAAAGAGTGTCACCTCAAATGTCACACGTAATTCACAGTGATCTAGTGTCTAGTCTCAAAAAAGTAAATAGCAGCCCAATTCATTGATTGATTGAAGGGCAAATAAGAGTTATCACAATTGTGAAGTTGCTCCATGAGCATGGTATCAATTAACGGCCTACTAGAACAGTAATGAGGTGAATACGCTATAGTAGGTATGTACTGCTGTTCGCCTCGGGTGTTTAGTGTACAAGGTGGAAAAGGCACTATGTGCTATACCAGGAATTCAAAATCCTAAAACCACTAAAACCAAGTCCAAGAGAGAGTCCCTCTCCAATGTGTAAGCATGTTTGATTGCTTACACATTGGAGAGGGACTCTCTCTGACTTGGTTTTAGTGGTTTTAGGATTTTGAATTCCTGGTATAGCACATAGTGCCTTTTCCACCTTGTACACTAAACACCCGTAGCTGAACAGCAGTACATACCTACTATAGCGTATTCACCTCATTACTGTTCTAGTAGGCCGTTAATTGATACCATGCTCATGGAGCAACTTCACAATTGTGATAACACTTATTTGCCCTTCAATCAGTCAATGAATTGGGCTGGTATTTACTTTTTCGAGACTAGACACTAGATCACTGTGAATTACGTGTGACATTTGAGGTGACACTCTATCTTTAGTTTTTAAATTGGTTCGATATGGCCGATATCTACTAATCCAATATAAATAAAACCCAGCATAGTACACGTTATAATTTAGGTTACTCCTTGGATAGTAATATGTTTAGAACGATCAGTTACTTTTTGCACAGTTTCCTTATGTAGCACCAAATCGAGGCTACTGAAGTAAGAGGAATTTTGCAACCCCTCAAAAGGTTTTGTTTTACACCATTTAAAGATGGCCGACACGGTATCTTCTGTTTTTGACCCTATGGTGTATTGGGCTGCAGGTGAGACGGCACACTGCAACCAATTGGAGACCGGTACGGCCGCATTTTGGAACCGGTGGATATATCGGCGCACACTGAAGCCGTGTGTCACCATCCGGTTCCGTCGGCGGAGGGGTAGGTCTTACGGTTGGATTCCTTGCTAACCAGGTGAGCCTTAGGTAATCCATGAGCGGTTTCGGCCCGCATCGTAATGATACTGAGGGTTTTATCGACGGGTGAGAGGCGGCTGAATATAATAGCAAGCAAGTGCTTTTTCCCATGAGTTGGCCATCCACAGAATGGGCTGTGAACACAGAGAGATGATCCTCCCGCACCCTCTAGGTTGAAACCTAATATTGTGATGTTTCCCAGTGATGAGCTGACGGGTGTTGCGGTGGCTCTCCGTTGTTCTAGCTCGGTTGGGGGCCCTTGTTTAACTCTCCGAAGGGTTAGGTGTACTGCTTCTAATACGCTGCCCTCCCAGCCGCCTACCTACAGTTGGTCTTTTACTGCAGGGTGTTACCTGACTCTGTATGTGTTTGTAACTAATTGGTGATTCCTTCAACCATTCTATCCCTATAGGACACTACATGATAGGTGTCCTAAGACTCGCCGGCAACTGCTGAGGCATGACTTTTGCAATAGTAGGTGAGTCCGTTTGCCACTATCTTCATGATTAAGTTTGAGTCCTGTTTTAGACTTCTTTATAATGAGCTCACTGTAAGCCTTTCAGTAAACATTGGCACATTAGTGATGCGACAACGTGAAGCACGATTGCTCATATTAAGGGTCATTATTATTAATATCAAACTATTGTAGTGTTGAAAGAGCCGTTACTGTTACGATGTCTACACAGATATAGACAAATGTGTGTTTGAGTATGAATTATCTCTCTTTCACAGGTCGTCCTCCACCTCTGTGGGCACTTTTCCCGCAGTTTCATTATTTGGGAGGTAGGTGTGCCCGCCTCCCCATGATGTGTAGATGCATGTTACTTGGTCCTGAAGAATTGCCATTCGATCCTCCTGACGAGCGAGGCAAGAAACATGTTGACCTGTATAATTACGAGTAGAGCGTAAATATCCTGATCCACCACAGTCACATATTCGCCAATCTTGTTTTATTTTAATCAGGCAGGGAACCTACTAGAATAAAGGTCCCTTATTGGATTCCCTGACCTGTTTTAATCACTGCACGCACTTATTCACCACATCTACTCATATAAGGTCCCTCACCCCCACGACACCATACGGCATGGAACAAAAGATCTCCGCCAAAGAGCCCCACATTGGGTGCCCGTCGGGTATTGCAGCGCCGACCCGACGAGGAGCAGGCCCAATGATGAAGCATGACACCTAGCTGGCTGGGTGTGTGAGGGCTCTAGTTCCAAAGGGAGGAATTCCTCCCTTTGTTATATTGGTTGGACTACCCCCGTAGTAACAGATACACTGGCTCTTTCACCTGCTCAAGACCCTCACAAGGAACTACGTACCCTCTTTGTATAATTGTCTAGGGCATGTACGTTGGACCTTTAAAAGCCCTCTTGTTCCCTCCTTTTGTTTAATTACATGCACGGGTACCTCGTGGACTTTATCAGGTTACCAGAGATGCAAATTGCCTCTTCTGGCCCATTGTGTTTTTATCCAATATATATAAAATGTATATATATTTTTTATTCCTTTTAAACTTTTTCTTCCTTACTGATGAAGCATTCATTTTTGATTGCTTACACATTGGAGAGGGACTCTCTCTTGGACTTGGTTTTAGTGGTTTTAGGATTTTGAATTCCTGGTATAGCACATAGTGCCTTTTCCACCTTGTACACTAAACACCCGTAGCGAACAGCAGTACATACCTACTATAGCGTATTCACCTCATTACTGTTCTAGTAGGCCGTTAATTGATACCATGCTCATGGAGCAACTTCACAATTGTGATAACTCTTATTTGCCATTCAATCAATCAATGAATTGGGCTGGTATTTACTTTTTCGAGACTAGACACTAGATCACTGTGAATTACGTGTGACATTTGAGGTGACACTCTTTCATTAGTTTTTAAATTGGTTCGATATGGCCGATATCTACTAATCCAATATAAATAGAAACCCAGCATAGTACACGTTATAATTTAGGTTACTCCTTGGATAGTAATATGTTTAGAACGATCAGTTACTTTGGCACAGTTTCCTTATATAGCACCAAATCGAGGCTACTGAAGTATGAGGAATTTTGCAACCCCTCAAAAGGTTTTGTTTTACACCATTTAAAGATGGCCGACACGGTATCTTCTGTTTTTGACCCTATGGTGTATTAGGCTGCAGGTGAGACGGCGCACTGCAACCAATTGGAGACCGGCCCGGCCGCATTTTGGAACCGGTGGATATATCGGCGCACACTGAAGCCGTGTGTCACCATCCGGTTCCGTCGGCGGAGGGGTAGGTCTTACGGTTGGATTCCTTGCTAACCAGGTGAGCCTTAGGTAATCCATGAGCGGTTTCGGCCCGCATCGTAATGATACTGAGGGTTTTATCGACGGGTGAGAGGCGGCTGAATATAATAGCAAGCAAGTGCTTTTTCCCATGAGTTGGCCATCCACAGAATGGGCTGTGAACACAGAGAGATGATCCTCCCGCACCCTCTAGGTTGAAACCTAATATTGTGATGTTTCCCAGTGATGAGCTGACGGGTGTTGCGGTGGCTCTCCGTTGTTCTAGCTCGGTTGGGGGCCCTTGTTTAACTCTCCGAAGGGTTAGGTGTACTGCTTCTAATACGCTGCTCTCCCAGCCGCCTACCTACAGTCGGTCTTTTACTGCAGGGTGTTACCTGACTCTGTATGTGTTTATAACTAATTGGTGATTCCTTCAACCATTCTATCCCTATAGGACACTACATGATAGGTGTCCTAAGACTCGCCGGCAACTGCTGAGGCATGACTTTTGCAATAGTAGGTGAGTCCGTTTGCCACTATCTTCATGATTAAGTTTGAGTCCTGTTTTTAGACTTCTTTACAATGAGCTCACTGTAAGCCTTTCAGTAAACATTGGCACATTAGTGATGCGACATCGTGAAGCACGATTGCTCATATTAAGGGTCATTATTATTAATATCAAACTATTGTAGTATTGAAAGAGCCGTTACTGTTACGATGTCTACACAGATATAGACAAATGTGTGTTTGAGTATGAATTATCTCTCTTCACAGGTCGCCCTCCACCTCTGTGGGCACTTTTCCCGCAGTTTCATTATTTGGGAGGTAGGTGTGCCCGCCTCCCCATGATGTGTAGATGCATGTTACTTGGTCCTGAAGAATTGCCATTCGATCCTCCTGACGAGCGAGGCAAGAAACATGTTGACCTGTATAATTACGAGTAGAGCGTAAATATCCTGATCCACCACAGTCACATATTCGCCAATCTTGTTTTATTTTAATCAGGCAGGGAACCTACTAGAATAAAGGTCCCTATTGATTCCCTGACCTGTTTTAATCACTGCACGCACTTATTCACCACATCTACTCATATTAGGTCCCTCACCCCCATGACACCATACGGCATGGAACAAAAGATCTCCGCCAAAGAGCCCCACATTGGGTGCCCGTCGGTATTGCAGCGCCGACCCGACGAGGAGCAGGCCCAATGATGAAGCATGACACCTAGCTGGCTGGGTGTGTGAGGGCCCTAGTTCCAAAGGGAGGAATTCCCTCCCTTTTGTTATATTGGTTGGACTACCCCGTAGTAACAGATACACTGGCTCTTTCACCTGCTCAAGACCCTCACAAGGAACTACGTACCTCTTTTGTATAATTGTCTAGGGCATGTACGTTGGACCTTTAAAAAGCCCTCTTGTTCCCTCCTTTTTGTTTAATAAACAAGTGAGGCAACATCTCTTTCGAGACATATTTCCCCTTATGAACAGGAGGAGGAGGGGAAGAACCCCCCCATAGGTCATAGTCAGAAAGGTTAGAGTATAAACTTTCATGATCTGCTTGATGCCTTGTCTATTTTGTATGTTTCCTCAATGAAACCAGTGTTTCCATCACCAGTTTCTTAATTAATTCTGCATCAGTGGAGAATTTCTTCGTCTTAGGTGGTGAAGGAGAAAAGAAGACCAACTGGATGAAGAAGCATCAGGGCAAACATTCCTTGTTTTCAATAAGAGTTTTCCCATCTTCACAACACTAGAGCAGCACCTTCCTTGTATAAATCCTCTTCAAAACTAATAACAGGCTCCCATTAGAGCAGGTTTTCAATAGTCTAAAATAATTGGAAAAGACGGCGCTTGGCTCAGGTGGTTAAATGCCATAGAGTCACTAGAGAGCTAACCGCGGCTCCCACCAAGTGGTAGCGCGTGTATGTAAGTAACTGTGTCTTTAAGAGCCATCGGCACAGTAAAATGCTCGCACACCTGCTTGGAAATTGCTTCCTGCTGATTTTAGCCCCCCTTGGTCAAAATTATGGCCGTAAACACCGAACATGCCTTTCACATTTGTGGGGGAGAATGCAAGCTCACTCCTGCTTGTTCGTTAGGTGCCCAGCCCAACCGCTCTCACATAAATCAGGCTGCCAGCAAAATGCAAGGCATGCCAACTCGCAGGCACCCTCACCGCGCAGGCTGTAATTTCCTAACCCCTTTGCTGCTTTTTGGGATAGTTTGCGTTTAGGCCCCAATAACCTTTTGTCCACATATGGTATTCATGCCAAATTTGTGTCCTTTTTTCCCAACATCCTGGGAATTCTAAAAGTACCCAAGATTTTTGGATTCCCCTGGAGAGGACCGAGAAATTAGCCAAAATACAGCAACATTTATTTTTTGGGGGAAAAAAATGCTGCAGCAGAAAGCGTAATTGTTTTCCCTGCAAATAGCATCAACTAAGGGTTTGCGGTGCTAAAATCACCATCTTCCCAACTTTCAGGAACAGGCAGACTTGAATCGGAATACCAAACTTTTCAACACAGTTTTGGCATTTTACTGGGACATAGCCTATTTTTCCCAAATTTTGGCCTTTCAACCTCCTTCCTGTTAGTGTTATAAGTGGGTGTGAAACACATGGTGGATCCCAGAAAGCTATACATTTCTGAAAAGCAGACAAAATTCAAAATTTAGCAAGGGGTCATATGTCTAGAGAATTTTGAGGGCTTGTGATCTGTCTTGAGGGTTAATCTCCTACACTATAAAAAACATTTCAATCGTTCCACAGCCCAGCAACAAACCAACAGTTATTTCTCTATTACAGAGAACACCTTCTTGTTTTCTCTTAATGACCTGGACACAAAACCTACAGTCATTTCCTTTCCCTCTTTCTCTTGTGCTGTAGTGGCACCCAGCCCATTTTTACCAGTATCCACTGTAATAATACATTCGCTGGTTGTGTCAAAATGTGACAATACATCAGCAGAGACAATGTAATTCTTGAGTGCATTAAATTTTGTTTGACACATGTCACTCCATTCAAATGTTTTATTTGTCTTGACATTTTTCTCATGTGAACCATTTTAGAAGAATTTTTTTTATGAACTAGGCATAAAACTCACAAGCACCTAGAAAAGATGCCACATGTTCCTTGTTCTTTGGACTAGGAGCCTTTGTAATAGCTTCTACTAACCCAGGCCTAGGCTCCATCCCTTTCTCAGAAATGACATGGCCCAAGTATTCAATGCTACTTTTAGCAAACTCACATTTCTTTACATTGACTGTAATGCCACACTTTTGTAGACTATTTAACACCTTATGCATAAGTTGGTCATGGCTGTCACAATCTTCTCCTGCCACCAGAATATCGTCATGAAAGGTCACTACACCTTTGATCCCCTGCAACACATTTTCCACCACACATTGAAAAACAGAAGCAGCAGCAATCGAAAAGGCATCCTCCTGAATTGGAATGTGCCAACTGGATATACAAACACCATTAGGTGTCGTGAGTGTTTATCTAGTTCGATCTGATGGTAAGCAGATGCCAGAACGATTTTGCTAAAGACTTTAGTGCCTGCAAATGTACTGATTATGTCATCTATGGAGGAAGAGGATGGGAATCCACCCATATTTCCTTATTGAGACTTATCATGTCAATACAAACTCTTAACCCCTTCGATGCTCATGACGAGCTCAGCTCGTCATGCTGCACGGTCGGCCTGTGCGCATGACGAGCTGAGCTCGTCACGACCACACCCGCGATCGGAATGTCCAGCACTTGGGCGGAATTCCGATCGCGGCGAAGCGGATATCTGACCATTTTCGTTCCTTGCTATCACCAAGGGAGGCAACCATATAGACGATTCGATGGTCTAAATGATGCCATCCTCACACATTTTTTGGAGACTATCCGCTAATTCTTCACAAACACTGTGACAGGAGGGATTCCATTTTGTTCTTTATTTTTGTGCTTAAAACCAGTGATCCTGCCCAAACCATCACTGAAAACTGACTTGTACACACTTTTTGTTAAGATTGAAAACTCCAACAACTTGTTCAACTATTCGATCATGATCAACTGACATCCCATCTGTTACCAACAAAATTTTAACCATTCTTCCTGGCCTAAGGGTCATGCTAAACAATCCCTGATGGTACCATCCTAGTATATTCAATCCTTTCTTTGACACATACACCTTTCTGAAAATAAGTTTGGTTTTAAATTGCATATGACATCCTAAGTACTCTTGCTCCTGAATCAGTTAACAATCTCAGTACCTTCCCATCAACAATGATGTTTTCATATGGCGTTGACCCATATGAAAACATCATTGTTTTCATATGGGTCAGATTGGTGTCGTCTTCAATCTGATCTTCCTCCGACCTACAGCAGCTCACATTTCTGTCAGGTACTGAATTTACTTTAACCTTTGGCATTTGACAAACCTTGGCAAAGTGCCCAACTTTACCACATGACCTGCACTTAACATTCTTAGCCGGACAGGAACAGGCATTACCATGTTTTGGGTACCCACACCTTAAACAGATATTTTTCTGGTTGGAAAACCCATCTCTACTCTCCTTTCTCTTTACAAATGTATTACTTTGTCCTTTTTGCTTAGTACTCCAATTTTCTTTGACTACCTCCACTCCACTCCACTTTGGTCTTTCCGAGTCAACTCTTTGCAAGACTTGTGAGATAACTGTGCTGTTCACAATATCTATAGTTTCATCAAGTCTTGGAATTTTTAGGGTCAACAATTTCTCTTGTACTTTTTAGTTCCAACGACGCACAACAATCTGATCACAAATAACCCCAGGCAGCGAACTCTGCTCTGCCAGCGGAGTTTGCGGAGTTTTGCCAACTCCGTGCTCCATTGGGAATGCAGAGTTCAGACAAAACTCTGACTCCGTGGTGGAGTGGAGTTAGCCCCTGTGCCATCCATGAACCCCAAAGAGTAAAGAACTAAAAAACCACTTACCTGCTCCCTGGCGTCTCCGGGCTGCCCTCCTCCGTCCTCGCCGTGGTCTCTCCCCTCGCTGTCATGATGTCTTCACTTCAAAGTGCAAACCCCTATGTTTTACGTCTTGCGCAGTCCACGCAAGATGTAAAACGTAGGGGTTTGCACTTTGAACTGAGGATGATGGCGAGGAGGAGAGAGACCGACAGCGAGGACGGAGGAGGGCAGCCTGGAGACACCAGAGAGCAGGTAAGTGTTTTCTTTTTTCTAATTACCCTTGGGACTGGGAGGGCGGATCAGAGCAGAGCGGAGTTCCACAGAGTTTTTTTAACTCTGTGGAACTCCGCTGAGTGCCACTCCGCGTACTCCGCCCACCCTTAATCACAAATAGGTTCAGATGTGAAGTTCTCAAATTAACATTCTTCAGCAAGAATGTGTAAAGCTGCCACGTAACAATCATTTGACTCATCCTGATGTTGTTCCCTAGTGAAGAACTTGTACCTATTTACAACTAAACTCGGATGTACGTAAAATTGCTTCTCAAGTTTTTTTTCAGCCAGTTGGTACTCATCTACATTCTCTTCATCCTCGATTAATTCATACAGTGGAAGATGCTTGTAAATGGATTACCCTCAAAACCCATATTATGCTACAACAAAAACATTTTTTGTTCTGCACAGTATCTATTACCACCAATAGTACCAATGTACTTGGTAAAAGCTCGGTACCTATTTCTCCAAGGGATAGGTGGCTAACCTGGAGTTTGGAGAAACGGAGGGGAGAATTCACACTTTACATGGTGAAGCCTCAGGTACTAAGCTAATGTAAAAGAACCATACAAATGTTCCAGAAACAAGGTTGAATTTCCTTCTTGCTATACACTGTAGGTGCTTTGAGAATCTTTTTTCTTGCTACACACTGTAGGTGCATGCTAGTCACTTAAAACTAGGTTGGACGATCCCCCTAAGAAGAACTATATATAGCTGGTGAGTATACAAAATTACAAAGTCCACTTTCTCAGTGCAGGATGTGTGCATGTCACAGTCTGTAACACGCTTGATGGAGACAGAATTGTACTCACTGTTGAACTTCTTAAATTCACAGTCGAAACCCAGCTCACGTTATCTATTAGTGGGTGAACAATCTAACTCTTGGTGATTTCTGCTTCACAGTGATGGAAAGAGCCAACATTGAAAGATTAAAAAATGAAGTCGCATTGAATGTTTGACCGCCATAAGCCAGTTATCCCTGTGGTAATATTTTTGATACCTCCTGCTTGAAATCCAAAAAGTCAGAAGGATCATGAGGACTGTATTCTTACTGAAAATCTAGATCAGGCTATTTTTTGCCCTTCTGCTCTGTGGGAGGTTTCTGTTCTCTCTGAACTCGCCTTAGGACACTTGCATTATTGTTTGACAGGAACACTGCCCCAGTCAAGCTCCCCACCTCACAGTGTCCCCGGAGTGGGATACGCCCGGCAGGCACCAGGCGCTTGGAGCCTGAAGCGAGAGCCCCATGGGGCTCACTCCTCCGCCTCACCTGGTAAGTGAAAAAATGATAAGAGTAGTGGTATTACACCGGTGGCACAAGGGCCTCCCACTTATCCTACACCACTCATGTCTCTTCACAGCAGGGATTTATTTCCCCACTGATTCTGCCAAGCCCATTCCCTTGGCTGTGGTTTCACTAAATAGTAGGTAGGGACAGTGGGAATCTTGTTCATCCATTCATGCGCATCACTAATTAGTTGACAAGGCATTTGGCTATCTGTACCACCAGGCGGTGGCTGATTCTAGGTTAATATTACTGCCCATCAGCAACAAATCAGTCTAGCTTCCAACAACACAACATTTGTTCCGGAGTACAGCCACATTTAAAGCTGTCCTCACAGAAAATGGAATAACGTATAGGATAGAGATAGTACACCCTCCAGTATTATTCTAACAATATAAATTGTCTACGAACATCCCTAAGACAATGAAAGTATGATTAGCAGGACATTAATAATCAATATGTGATATGTACAGATTATGTGTAGGCAATTACTTGAGATATATCCAGAATTCAACATATATCAATTATCATGATGTACACTTGCATATCTACATTCACACACACACACCTATAAAATTAATTCTGAAGTTAGTGACTAAGCATTCCTAATTCAAAATATATATATAAATTCAAACATGTTAACTGTAGTCAACTTTATATGCAAACTCTAAATGTGTAAATATACTAGATTTAAATATCAACAAATAAACATTCTTAAAGCTGTATATTAACAAGAATGAAATATGAATGGTGAAAAACAGTGTACAACTGAGCATCGAGTTAAGCATTTCATTGTCCTTGAATACTTGGCACATTCAAGGAGTGTCCATTAAAGTAGTCAGGCAAACATTCTTCTTAAATGGGAAAGACATTTGTGAGCCAAGATCAGCCAGAGCAACATCATTACATTGAGGCCAAATACTCCGGCATTCCTGTGATAAATCCTGATAATATTTAACTTAACTCTCAAACGCTAGTTCAAGGAAGTTTGGTGAGTTTTCATATCAAATTGAGACATCAATCACTACAGCAGTACCATCTTTGGCAAATATTACATCCCTTTTTCGTAGTTCACTTTGACTGTTTTTTACATGAGGTACCCTATATGTCATCCCGCCGCACCTTTTAGTTCCATCAATGAGAAGTTCCAATATTTTGTTATTTCTTTTGGTCCGTATGTCCTTGATTTTAGGACATGTGCCTGAAATGTGAGCAATTGTTTCACAAACATCCTTACAATATCTGCAAGTAGCAAATGATTGATTTCTTCCTCTAGTGATGGTTTCTCTGGTGTACAGAACATTTGCTTGTAACATCAGCACAGCTATAAATTGGTTTCTTTTAGCCTGTTGTGTTTGGTAATCCTGAAATTTGAAGTTGGATTGTTTGCTAGATAGTTAATACCACCACCCTGGACAGGGAGATTTTTCCATTTTTCAAATTCCTCTTTTCTCCAATCATAAGCTGCTAACAATTCATTCAAATCATAGCTCATGAATTTGGGGCCAGATGTACAATGCTTTTAGCGAGCACAAACGGGTCTTAGCATGGGCCCATGTACAAACAGTATTTTGCGACTCGCAAATAAATTGCGACTCGCAAAATACTGTTTTGCGACTCGCTATTAGGAAGGGGCGTTCCCTTCCTAATAAAGACCGCAAAGCTATGTACCAATGTTTTGCGACTGCAATTGCGGTCGCAAAACACTCGCAAATTACCACCTACTTCAAGTAGGGGTTAATGCAGTCGCAAATGGGAAGGGGTCCCCAGGGAACCCCTTCCCCTTTGCAAATGCATGCAATATTATTTTTTAAAAGCAGGCAGCGGTCCCAGGGACCACTACCTGCCCTTAAAAAATTAAACGAAAATGTTTCTTTTTTTTTTTTTAAATGCAGCCCCTTTTCCTTTAAGGAAAACGGGCTGCATTTAAAAAAAAAAAAGCTGCTTTATTTAAAAGCAGTCCCAGACATGGTGGTCTGCTGAGCCCAGCAGGCCACCATCCCTGGGAGGGCCTGTCATTCCCAATGGGCTTGCAAATTGTGAGAGGCTCATTAATATTCATGAGCCTCGCAATTTGCGACCCCATTGGGAATCGCAAACATTGTTAAACACACTGTTGAACATGCCAAATAGCGCCTCGCAAATTGCGAATCGCAAATGCGACGCAATTTGCGAGGCGCTATTTGACAGGTCGCACATCTGACCCCTACTGTCTAGAATGTTAAGTTTGTGGGTTTTGATGATATTATCAATCTTTTCATTTATTATTTCTCCTGCATATATGCATAAATGTAAGAGTGAGCAATGTACAGATCTGGAGTTTCTCTGAGGTATAGTAGATTGCTGATTTTGTTGAGTTTGATTGTTGTACATAGCTTTGGTATACTGGGGTCCCCATATGATCTTTTGGAGTATGCAGGTAGGTGTTTGAAGTGTTTGACATATTTCCTTATTGTTTGATCTGGAATGTTTAGAGTTTTTGCATCTGTGCCTGCCATTTACAATTTAAATGACAACTGAGAAACCAGATATTGGCACAAAATGTCAATTTTGTGAGTGGGCTTGAGTGGAAAATTGTCAAGTTTTTTAGCCCAATTGGTGAGAACCACATTTGTTTTGCTATTACTTGTATGGCTAGTGTGTGGATCAAAGTTGAATCCAAGGTATCTCTCACTGTTACCTGGTTGAATATTCTCAATGTCTTATTTTTTTACTTGCCATGGCTTGCAGTTATTAACCAGGATTTTGTCTTTGTGGTGACATGTAGAATCTGTGTGTTTTTTTCTCTTTTAGTTTTAAATCTGTTGCTTTACTACATTTTTCAATGATTTTCAGATTAGTACTCATTCCTTCCCAGGTGTTTGCTGAGTATTGCTATATCATCTGGAAAGCCTAGAGCGGTGATCATCTGAGCCGAATGTGATGCCCTTGACGTTTTCTGCAGATCACATATTAGGGGATCCATGGCAATGGTAAACAACAGTGAGGATAGCGATTCACCCTGTTTTACTCCAGATTTCATTCTTATTTCTGGTGTAGATTCATTATTTTTGCCCCTGAAAGACATTGTTGAGTCTGTATACAAGTCTTTTATTACATGCCTGATGTATGAATGTGACCATGGCTGACAGAGTCAAAAGCTTTGGAGATGTCTATGAACACCACTGTGAGTGAATGCTTGTTTTTCGTGCCCTTTTTAAAACATTCTGAAGAAGAGTCAGCTTTTTAAGACAACCTCTCACTTTCATGAAGCCTTTTGTGTCATATTCAGACTGACAAATGAAGTAAGTATTTTGGTCAAGATTTTTGAAAATAGATTCATGAATGCTATACCGATTGTAATTGGTCTCAAGTTGCTTATTTTCCATAGTGCACTGATCAGTACATTCTTTGGGATTAGTATTGAACGGTTTTTCTTTATACATTCCAGGACTCTTCTCATAGTTAACCAAGTCGATAATATTTTGGGCAGCAGCCTTGGTTGTTTATTGTGCATATTATTCAGATAATTTAAGCCAATCTTGTCAGGCCTGAATTCTTTATTTAAGTTAGGTTCTTCAAAAGCTGTAGTTATTTCAAGCAGTGTACCTTCTTTGCATAGTCTTTCAAGCTCCCATTCTTCCACTTTCCTATCAGGGAAGAATTCTGGGTTTTTCTTTTTCTCTTTTTTTATAATATCTTTGTAGTATTGAAAGATATCATTGGCACTGATTTGACAAGTGGCATCTTCTGCACCACCAGTGATGATCCTGGCAATTTTTGTCTTGTCTTTCATAAACGTTGCCTGATATTCCTTATAGCTGCCCTTTGCTTTTGCATATCTTTTCTTATACATTCCTCTTGAGCAGTATTCATAGGCTCATTACTGGGTTCACTTTTAAGTTAATTGCGATTGACTGACATAGGACTTCGCTGGTGTTTTCTGAAATATAAGTCACAATTTCATCCATCAGGTACATAGCAGCATCGTGATGATTTGGATTTTGGGCGTATTTCTGAGCCTCTGTGATTCTGTCATTCAGATCATCAAAATATAAAGTCTTTACGCCTTTCTCTTATTTTTTCCACTGATACTTTAGGCTCATTGTTGGAGTCACTGTCAGTGTTGTTGGATGCTTTCAGTACATCCTTTGCCATTTTTCTACTTTTATCTCTTCTATCCCTTCTTATTTTTCGCAATTTGTTCCCTGTTTTTATTGACAAAGTGCGGAACCATGACCACATTTATATTTCCTGATTATGTATACCAATTCCGCTAGCAGCAGTAGTTCTTCTAGTGACCACAATTTGGATGGTGTGCTGCTTGATAGAGCTGCGAGTCTAGCATAATTTTGCGCTTTTGGATGTGCATGCCGAGCACGTTGTGACACTCAAGTTCAAGTTCAATACAAGTTTATTTAGACCAATGATCCTCAAACGTTTTTAAAAACTACATTAATAAAACTTCTAAAATCACAATTCATTATTTAAACATCATAAAAATTCATATAATACACTCAGATTTCCTTTCATATAACATAGGCCACATAAAACTATAAAATGAACATTTCAGTTCTAATCACGTTTAACCCCTTCGCTGCTAGGCCTTTTCCCCCCCTGTGCTAAGCCTTTTTTTGGCTATTTGGGGTAGTGCGCGCTTAGGCCCCTGTAACTTTTTGACCACATAAGGTATCCACGCCAAATTTGCGTCCTTTTTTTCTAACATCATGGGGATTGTAAAGGTACCCAGGGTTTGTGGATTCCCCTGGAGGGGACCCAGAAATTAGCCAAAATACAGCAAAATTTTGTTTTTTGGGGAAAAATGCGAAAAAAGGGCTACAGATGAAAGCGTCTTGTTTTTTCCCTGCAAATGGCATCAAAAAGGGGTTGTGGTGCTGAAATCACCATCTTCCCAGCTTTCAGGGACAAGCAGACGTTTGTCAGAAAACCAACTTTTTTACACAGTTTTGGCATTTGTCTGGGACATAGCCTATTTTTGCTATTTTTTGTGCTTTCAACCTCCTTCCAGTTAATGGTAGAAATGGGTATGAAACCAATAATGGATCCTAGAAAGCCATACATTTCTGAAAAGTAGACAAAATTCTGAATTCAGCAAGGGGTCATTTCTGTAGATCCTTAAAGTTTTCCTTATAGAAACTAACAGTTAAATGAAGGAAAAATTGAAAATTAGTTGAAAAAAACAGCCATTTGTGTCAACGTTTTCACCTGTAACTTCTTCTAATTATGACAGCTATTTGAAAGCAATATACTGTTATATCCGCTGGACCTTTCTGGTTGTGGGGATATATAGGACTTGTAGGTTCACCAAGAACCCGACGGACCCAGAGCCAATAACTGAGCAGTATCTTGCAATGGTTTTTTATTATGTACCGGGTATATAGCAATTATTTTGGGAAAATGTATACATGGAAAAATTGTTATGAAAGACACCTATGTATTTCTGAAATGGGAACAAAATGTAGATTTTAGAAACAGTAGATATTTGCACATTTCCGAAATTGGGAGTACCCATACTAGCATGAGAATTATAGGTCATTTTTCAAAATGACTTATTTTTTACATTGTCTTTCATTTGGAAGGCAGAAATGCATCGAAAGTCAATAGGTAATAACAGTTGCTCTACAATTATGTGTTACCCTAAGTCTCCCGATAAAAATGGTACCTCACTTGTGTGGGTAGGCCTTGTGCCCACAACAGGAAATGGCTCAAAATGCAACGTGGACGTACCACATTTTCACAATGAAAAATTACCCTTTTTTTGCAAAGTGCCTAGCTGTAGTTTATGAACCCTAGCTCTGCGGGCACTTAGGGAAACCTAGCAAACCTATACATTTTTGAAAACTAGACACCCAGGGAAATTCAGGATGGGGTGACTTGACTGGCTCTCACCAGGTTCTGTTACCCAGAATCCCTTGCAAACCTAAAAAATTGGCAAAAAAACCACATTTTCCTCACTTTTCTGTGGTGGAAAGTTCTGGAATCTGCGTGGATCCACAAAATTCCACCCACCCCGCGTTCCCCAAGGTTGCCCCAAAACAATGGTACCTCACTTGTGTGGGTAGGCCTAGTGCCCGCGACAGGAAGCAGCGCAAAACGCGACGTGGAAGCACCACATTTTCACAGTGAAAAATGACCCTTTTTTTGCAAAGTGCCTAGCTGTAGTTTTTGAACCCTAGCTCTGCCGGCACTTAGGGAAACCTAGCAAACCTATACATTTTTGAAAAGTAGACACCGAGGGGAATCCAGGATGGGGTGACTTGACTGGCTCTCACCAGGTTCTGTTACCCAGAATCCCTTGCAAACCTATAAAATTGGCAAAAAAAAAGAAATTTTCCTCACTTTTCTGTGGTAGAAAGTTCTGGAATCTGCGTGGCTCCACAAAATTCCACCCACCCCGCGTTCCACAAGGCCTTCCGAAAAAAATGGTACCTCACTTGTGTGGGTAGGCCTAGTGCCCGCGACAGGAAGCAGCGCAAAACGCAACGTGGACGCACCACATTTTCACAGTGAAAAATGACCCTTTTTTTGAAAAATGCCTAGCTGTAGTTTTTGAACCCTAGCTCTGCCGGCACTTAGGAAAACCTAGCAAACCTATACATTTTTGAAAAGTAGACACCAGGGGAATCCAGGATGGGGTGACTTGACTGGCTCTCACCAGTTTCTGTTACCCAGAATCCCTTGCAAACCTAAAAAATTGGCAAAAAAACACATTTTCCTCACTTTTCTGTGGTGGAAAGTTCTGGAATCTGCGTGGATCAACAAAATTCCACCCACCCCGCATTCCCCAAGGTCTTCCGAAAAAAATGGGACCTCACTTGTGTGGGTAGGCATAGTGCTCGCTACAGGAAGCAGCGCAAAACGCGACGTGGACGCACCACATTTTCACAGTGAAAAATGACCCTTTTTTTGCAAAGTGCCTAGCTGTAGTTTTTGAACCCTAGCTCTGCCGGCACTTAGGGAAACCTAGCAAACCTATACATTTTTAAAAGTAGACACCCAGGGGAATCCATGATGGGGTGACTTGACTGGCTCTCACCAGGTTCTGTTACCCAGAATCCCTAGCAAACCTTAAAAATTGGCAAAAAAACACATTTTCCTCACTTTTCTGTGGTGGAAAGTTCTGGAATCTGCAAGGATCCACAAAATTCCACCCACCCCGCGTTCCCCAAGGTCTTCCAAAAACAATGGTACCTCACTTGTGTGGGTAGGCCTAGTGCCCGCAACAGGAAGCAGCGCAAAACGCAACGTGGACACACCACATTTTCACAGTGAAAAATGACCCTTTTTTGCAAAGTGCCTAGCTGTAGTTTTTGAACCCTAGCTCTGCCGGCACTTAGGAAACCTAGCAAACCTATACATTTTTGAAAAGTAGACACCCAGGGAATCCAGGATGGGGTGACTAGACTGGCTCTCACAAGGTTCTGTTACCCAGAATCCCTTGCAAACCTAAAAATTGGCAAAAAACCACATTTTCCTCACTTTTCTGTGGTGGAAAGTTCTGGAATCTGCGTGGATCCACAAAATTCCACCCACCCCGCGTTCCCCAAGGTCTTCCCAAAAAATGGTACCTCACTTGTGTGGGTAGGCCTAGTGCCCGCGACAGGAAGCAGCGCAAAGCGCAACGTGGACACACCACATTTTCACAGTGAAAAATGACCCTTTTTTTGCAAAGTGCCTAGCTGTCGTTTTTGAACCCTAGCTCTGCCGGCACTTTGGGAAACCTAGAAAACCTATACATTTTTGAAAAGTAGACACCCAGGGGAATCCAGGATGGGGTGACTTGACTGCCTCTCACCAGGTTCTGTTACCCAGAATCCCTTGCAAACCTTAAAAATTGGCAAAAAAAACACATTTTCCTCGCTTTTCTGTGGTGGAAAGTTCTGGAACCTGCGTGGATCCACAAAAATCCACACACCCCGCGTTCCCCAAGGTCTGCCCAAAAAAATGGTACCTCACTTGTGTGGGTAGGCCTAGTGCCCGCGACAGGAAGCAGTGCAAAACACAACGTGGACACACCACATTTTCACAGTGAAAAATTACCCTTTTTTTGCAAAGTGCCTAGCTGTCGTTTTTGAACCCTAGCTCTGCCGGCACTTTGGGAAACCTAGCAAACCTATACATTTTTGAAATGTAGACACCCAGGGGAATCCAGTATGGGGTGACTTGACTGGCTCTCACCAGGTTCTGTTACCCAGAATCCCTTGCAAACCTAAAAATTGGCCAAAAAAGACATTTTCCTCACTTTTCTGTGGTAGAAAGTTCTGGAATCTGCGTGGATCCACAAAATTCCACCCACCCTGCGTTCCCCAAGGTCTTCCGAAAAAAATGGTACCTCACTTGTGTGGGTAGGCCTAGTGCCCGCGACAGGAAGCAGCGCAAAACGCAACGTGGACGCACCACTTTTTCACAGTGAAAAATGACCCTTTTTTGCAAAGTGCCTAGCTGTAGTTTTTGAACCCTAGCTCTGCCGGCACTTTGGGAAACCTAGCAAACTTATACATTTTTGAAAAGTAGACACCCAGGGGAATCCAGGATGGGGTGACTTGACTGGCTCTCACTAGGTTCTGTTACCCAGAATCCCTAGCAAACCTTAAAAATTGGCAAAAAAAACACATTTTCCTCACTTTTCTGTGGTGGAAAGTTCTGGAATCTGCAAGGATCCACAAAATTCCACCCACCCCGCGTTCCCCAAGGTCTTCCAAAAACAATGGTACCTCACTTGTGTGGGTAGGCCTAGTGCCCGCAACAGGAAGCAGCGCAAAACGCAACGTGGACACACCACATTTTCACAGTGAAAAATGACCCTTTTTTGCAAAGTGCCTAGCTGTAGTTTTTGAACCCTAGCTCTGCCGGCACTTAGGGAAACCTAGCAAACCTATACATTTTTGAAAAGTAGACACCCAGGGAATCCAAGATGGGGTGACTTGACTGGCTCTCACAAGGTTCTGTTACCCAGAATCCCTTGCAAACCTAAAAAATTGGCAAAAAAACCACATTTTCCTCACTTTTCTGTGGTGGAAAGTTCTGGAATCTGCGTGGATCCACAAAATTCCACCCACCCCGCGTTCCCCAAGGTCTTCCCAAAAAAATGGTACCTCACTTGTGTGGGTAGGCCTAGTGCCCGCGACAGGAAGCAGCGCAAAACGCAACGTGGACACACCACATTTTCACAGTGAAAAATGACCCTTTTTTTGCAAAGTGCCTAGCTGTCGTTTTTTAACCCTAGCTCTGCCGGCACTTTGGAAAACCTAGAAAACCTATACATTTTTGAAAAGTAGACACCCAGGGGAATCCAGGATGGGGTGACTTGACTGCCTCTCACCAGGTTCTGTTACCCAGAATCCCTTGCAAACCTTAAAAATTGGCAAAAAAAACACATTTTCCTCGCTTTTCTGTGGTGGAAAGTTCTGGAACCTGCGTGGATCCACAAAATTCCACCCACCCCGCGTTCCCCAAGGTCTTCCCAAAAAAATGGTACCTCACTTGTGTGGGTAGGCCTAGTGCCCGCGACAGGAAGCAGTGCAAAACACAACGTGGACACACCACATTTTCACAGTGAAAAATGACCCTTTTTTTGCAAAGTGCCTAGCTGTCGTTTTTGAACCCTAGCTCTGCCGGCACTTTGGGAAACCTAGCAAACCTATACATTTTTGAAATGTAGACACCCAGGGGAATCCAGTATGGGGTGACTTGACTGGCTCTCACCAGGTTCTGTTACCCAGAATCCCTTGCAAACCTAAAAAATTGGCCAAAAAAAGACATTTTCCTCACTTTTCTGTGGTAGAAAGTTCTGGAATCTGCGTGGATCCACAAAATTCCACCCACCCTGCGTTCCCCAAGGTCTTCCGAAAAAAATG
This sequence comes from Calotriton arnoldi, assembly GCA_963921515.1. Classification (NCBI taxonomy): domain Eukaryota; kingdom Metazoa; phylum Chordata; class Amphibia; order Caudata; family Salamandridae; genus Calotriton; species Calotriton arnoldi. The sequence continues at coordinate 714,160 of CAWUFW010008920.1, read as the reverse complement.
GTACCTCACTTGTGTGGGTAGGCCTAGTGCCCGCGACAGGAAGCAGCGCAAAACGCAACGTGGACGCACCACTTTTTCACAGTGAAAAATGACCCTTTTTTGCAAAGTGCCTAGCTGTAGTTTTTGAACCCTAGCTCTGCCGGCACTTTGGGAAACCTAGCAAACTTATACATTTTTGAAAAGTAGACACCCAGGGGAATCCAGGATGGGGTGACTTGACTGGCTCTCACCAGGTTCTGTTACCCAGAATCCCTTGCAAACCTTAAAAATTGGCAAAAAAACACATTTTCCTCACTTTTCTGTGGTGGAAAGTTCTGGAATCTGCGTGGATCCACAAAATTCCACCCACCCCGCGTTCCCCAAGGTCTTCCCAAAAAATGGTACCTCACTTGTGTGGGTAGGCCTAGTGCCCGCGACAGGAAGCAGCGCAAAACGCAACGTGGACGCACTCACTTTTTCACTGTGAAAAATGACCCTTTTTTTGCAAAGTGCCTAGCTGTCGTTTTTGAACCCTAGCTCTGCCGGCACTTTGAGAAACCTAGCAAACCTACACATTTTTGAAAAGTAGACACCCAGGGGAATCCATGATAGGGTGACTTGACTGGCTCTCACCAGGTTCTGTTACCCAGAATCCCTAGCAAACCTTAAAAATTGGCAAAAAACACATTTTCCTCACTTTTCTGTGGTGGAAAGTTCTGGAATCTGCAAGGATCCACAAAATTCCACCCACCCGCGTTCCCCAAGGTCTTCCAAAAACAATGGTACCTCACTTGTGTGGGTAGGCCTAGTGCCCGCAACAGGAAGCAGCGCAAAACGCAACGTGGACACACCACATTTTCACAGTGAAAAATGACCCTTTTTTTGCAAAGTGCCTAGCTGTAGTTTTTGAACCCTAGCTCTGCCGGCACTTAGGGAAACCTAGCAAACCTATACATTTTTGAAATGTAGACACCCAGGGGAATCCAGGATGGGGTGACTTGACTGGCTCTCACAAGGTTCTGTTACCCAGAATCCCTTGCAAACCTACAAAATTGGCAAAAAAAACACATTTTCCTCACTTTTCTGTGGTGGAAAGTTCTGGAATCTGCGTGGATCCACAAAATTCCACCCACCCCGCGTTCCCCAAGGTCTTCCCAAAAAAATGGTACCTCACTTGTGTGGGTAGGCCTAGTGCCCACGACAGGAAGCAGCGCAAAACGCAACATGGACACACCACATTTTCACAGTGAAAAATGACCCTTTTTTTGCAAAGTGCCTAGCTGTCGTTTTTGAACCCTAGCTCTGCCGGCACTTTGGGAAATGTTAGAAATGGGATCTCTAGTTGGCAAGGGCTTGCACCTTCGTCCAAGTAGGGACCCTTCTTCCTAGTCAGGGTAAGGGTTGTTACACTCGTGAAGTAACCCCTGCTCACCCTCGTGGTAGCTTGGCACGAGCAGTCAGGCTTAATTCAGAGGCAGTGTGTAAAGCATTTGCACATAACCAACAGTAATACAGTGTAAGCACTACAAACGGACACCACACCAGTTTAGAAAAATAACCAATATTTTATATACTCAAGACAAGACCAATTACGACAAAAATCCACAATACTATACTTTACGAATGAATGCTTGATACGGTAACTTCTTCTTTGCAGGAATAGCACAAAAGCAAAGTTCGTACGAGTCGGTAGCTCCGTCCGAGCCTACCGCGATGCTGAAAACCACAGAGTCTAACAGTTCCAGCCGACCGCGTCGATACGGGCCAGCAGAGTCGTGAACAGACTCGGTCACAGTACCTTTCTCGTTGTGGCTGGTACGGAGTGTACGAGCCGGTCGGCGTTCGTCGCGGTTGCGGTGCAAGACGGAGCGATGCAAGGTGCGGTGTCCCTCGATGCGGTGCAGGCAGCGGCTCGATGAGCGTCGTGCAGACGGAGTCGGTGAGTCCAAGGCGTGCGATGCAGGGTGAGACGATGCTCGATGCGGTGCTGACAGGTTGCAATGCAGGCGACCTAGCCGGAGTGCGGGAGCTGGCGTCGGACAGCGGTGCGAGTCGGAGCGGTGCGTCGCAGACGTGCGAGCGGTGCCCCAAATGCGGTGCGGTCTCGACTCTTGAGCCAGTTGCAGCGACAGTGTCGGTCTGGTCCGGCTGGCCCAGTGAAGCGATGCGATGCGACTGCGGTGCCCACAGGTCACGGTGCAAGCAGCGGCTCGATGTTGGCGGCGTCGGACGTCGCCCACGGTGAGACCAGGGTTGCGATGCGAAGCGGGGCGATGCGGTCTGCGGTGCAAACAGGTCACCGGCCAGGGATGGATTCGGTTGACGGAGTCGGTTGCGGTTCCCTTCCTCTGTGGCAACTGAAACAGCGTTCCAGAAGCGGTACCCAGAGGCTTGTGAAGTCTTTGTAGTCCCTGAGACTTCTTAACAGGAGGCCAGCTCGGTTCCTGGCCCTTGGAGATACTCAGCACAAGTTTGTAGAAAGTTCAGTCCAGTCCTTTCACTGCCCAAGGCAGAAGCAGCAGCTGCAGGCCAACCCAACAAAGCAACAACACAGCAAAGGGGCAGTACTCCTCCTGGCAGCTCTTCCAGCTCTTCGTCTTGGCAGGTTCCTTGATTCCAGCGAGATCTAAATTCATGGGGTCAGGGCCCCAATATTTATATCCCAAATTCCTTTGTTCTCTGAAGGCAGAGAGGCCTTCGCCTAGTCCAAACCAGTTCTGGAGCACTTTGTTGACAAGTCTCCGTCCCTTCTTTCAGTGAGTAGGCCAGGGACATCAGACGCACCACAGAAGGTGGAGCCAGCATTGTGGAGGGAAGGCACTGTCCTATTCAGGGCCCAGGTGCGACCCCTCCCACCCATCTACAGGTCGATCTGGCTATTCAGCCCTGCGCTGACTCACCCTGTCTCCTGGCATCCCCCAGCCCCTGTCACTCACATTCCAGACAAGGAATACACAATCTCGCAGAGGCAGGCTTGGATGGTTAGACAAGAAAATACCCACTTTCTAAAAGTGGTATTTTCAAACACAGAATGTTAAAACCAACCTTACTAAAAGCTGCATTTTATCATTCTGAGTCCAGGCATACTAAACTCGAATTTCTACCATGTTCCCGGGGTCAGTTAGGATTATAAGCTGTAATAATCAAAACTGCCCGTTCTGGCCTAGGGGGAACAGGTAGCCTTGCAATAGTGAAAAACGAACTAGGCTGTAATTCACTATCAGGACATGCCGCACACACCCGGGCATGTCCTACCTTTCGCGTACAACGCACCCTGCCCACAGGGGTACCTTGGGCCTACCTTAGGGGTGACTAACATGTAGCAAAGGGAAGGTTTAGGGACTTGCAAGTGTGTGCACTTGCCAAGTCGACATGGCAGCCCCAGGCTGCGCACAGGCTCTGCGATGGCAGGCCCGAGTTACACTTTACGGGCTGTTTGCGTGGGTGGCACAATCCAGTGCTGCAGCCCACCAACAGCATTTGGTCTATAGGCCCTGGCACTCGCAGTGCACTTTACAAGGGACTGACAGATAAACCAAATAGGCCAATCATGGAAACACCAATCCATAACACATTTTATACAGGAGCACTTGCACTTTCCCACTGGACCGCAGTGAGGAAAGTGCGCAGAATCATCACACCAGCAAAAACAGAGTCAAAACCGGGAGGTCAGAAAGCAAAAAGTCAGGGGAAACACGCCAAAAGATGCCAAGTCTAACACATGTCCCCTCCAGCTGAAAGTAGGGAGAACTACCCAACCCCATTGGAGTTCTCTTCACTAAGGCGGAAGAACCTGGACAGACCATCTGCGTTGGCGTGTTCTGTACCAGGACGGTGTTCCACCGTAAAGTCCATTCCCTGTAGGGAGATGGACCACCTCAGCAGTTTTGGATTCTCGCCCCTCATTTGCATCAACCATCTGAGGGGCCTGTGGTCTGTCTGAACCCGGAAGTGAGTCCCAAACAGGTATGGTCTCAACTTCTTCAGCGCCCAGACCACAGCAAAAGCTTCCCTTTCTATGGCACTCCACCTCTGTTCCCTGGGAAGTAGTCTCCTGCTAAGGAAGACTACAGGCTGATCCAGGCCCTCTTCGTTCAGTTGTGAGAGCACCGCTCCCACACCATGCTCTGAAGCGTCAGTCTGCACGACAAATTCTTTGGAGAAGTCAGGTGCCTTGAGCACGGGCGCCGTGCACATGGCTGCCTTCAGGGCATCAAAAGCTTTCTGGCAGGACTCAGTCCAGATCACTTTCCTGGGCTGCCTCTTAGAGGTCAGCTCTGTTAAGGGGGCAACGATGGTGCCATAGCCCTTAACAAATCTCCTATAATAACCGGTGAGACCTAAGAAGGCCCTCACCTCTGTCTGGGTCTTGGGGGCTCCCAAGCCAGAATGGTGTCAATCTTGGGTTGTAGGGGCGCCACCTGGCCGCTTCCTACCTGGTGTCCCAAGTACACCACAGAACCCTGCCCGATCTGGCACTTACTGGCCTTGATCGTGAGGCCTGCACCTTGCAGAGCCCTCAACACTTTCTCAAGGTGCTGTAAATGTTCTTCCCAGCTGGAACTGAACACAGCAATGTCATCCAGGTAGGCGGCACTGAAATCCTCCAGCCCGGCCAACACCTGATTGACCAACCTCTGAAAGGTGGCAGGGGCATTCTTCAACCCAAAGGGCATCACCCGGAATTGGTAATGACCTTCTGGGGTTGAGAATGCTGATCTCTCCTTGGCCCCATCGGTTAAGGCAATCTGCCAGTAACCCAGACGTCAAATCAAACGTGCTGAGGAACCGGGCAGCTCCCAACCGATCAATGAGCTCATCAGCTCTGGGGATGGGGTGCGCGTCAGTCCTGGTGACGGCATTGAGCCCACGGTAGTCCACACAAAACCGGAGTTCTGGAGTGGCACCGGGCGCCGCAGCCTTTGGGACCAAGACCACTGGGCTGGCCCAAGGACTGTGGGAGGGCTCAATCACCCCTAACGCCAACATCTTAGAGACCTCCTCCTTGATGCTGGCTCTGACCCGGTCAGTCAACCTGTAAATCTTGTGCTTCACAGGATGGCTGTCACCGGTGTCCACGTCATGGGTACACCAGTGAGTAACACCGGGGGTCAGAGAGAACAGTGGGGCGAACTGTCCCAACAACTGGCGACAGTCCCCCTGCTGCTCCTGAGTCAGAGTAGGGGAGAGGATCACACCCTCTACTGACCCATCATGCTCCTTGGTAGACAGGAGGTCCGGGAGAGGCTCACTCTCCTCTTCCACCCCATCATCTGTCGCCAAGAGCATACTCACTTCGGACCTCTCGAAGTGGGGCTTGAGGCGGTTCACGTGAAGGACCCTCAAAGGGTTCCTTGGAGCCTGCAAATCCACCAGGTAGGTGACGTCACTTTTGCGCTCCTTTACCTCATATGGCCCAGTCCACTTGTCCTGCAAGGCACAAGGTGCCACTGGGGCCATTACCCACACTTTTTGCCCAGGTTGAAATTCGACCAGAGTGGCGTTCTGGTCATACCATCTCTTCATTTCTTCCTGGCTTGCTTCTAGGTTCGCCTGAGCGAGTTTCCTGAAGCGGGCAGTTTGGTTTCTAAAGGCCAGCATGTAGCTAAATACATCCTGGGGAGTTTTCCTGGGAGCCGCCTCCCAGCCTTCCTTCACCAAACTCAGAGGTCCTCTGACAGGGTGGCCATACAGGAGCTCAAAGGGGCTGTACCCAAGAGACTTCTGAGGCACCTCCCTGTATGCAAAGAGTAGGCATGGCAAGAGGACGTCCCACTTACGCCTCATGGGTTCTGTTAGACCCTTGATCATGCCTTTCAAGGTCTGGTTGAATCTCTCCACCAGACCGTTTCCTTGTGGGTGGTAAGGAGTGGTGAACTTGTAGGTTACCCCACACTCCTTCCACAGGGATGTCATATACTTCGATATGAAATTGGTCCCCCTATCAGAAACCACCTCTCTGGGGAATCCCACACGGGAAAAGATCCCCATTAACGCCCGGCCCACCACGGGCGCCGTCGTTGTCCTGAGAGGGATTGCCTCCGGGTACCGGGTGGCATGGTCCACCAAGACCAGGATGTACCTGTTGCCCATGGCTGTCTTGGGATCCAGTGGCCCCACAATATCCATCCCTACCCTTTCAAAGGGTGTTCCAACAACCGGAAAAGGTTGGAGAGGAGCTTTGACCTTCCTCCCACTCTTACCACTTGCCTGGCAAGTTTGGCAAGACCTACAGTGTGCATCTGACTGCCTTCGCATTTGGGGCCAAAAGAAGTGGGTGACAAGCCTGTCAAAGGTCTTGTCCTGCCCCAAATGTCCTGCCAAAGGCACGTCATGAGCCAGACCCAGTAGGAAGGTCCTGAAGCGCTGGGGTACCACCAGCACACGGGCTGACCCAGGCTCAGCAACCTTAGGCTCACTGTATAGGAGACCACTCTCCCAGTAGATCAGATGTGACCCGGACTGATTACCAGCTGCCTGGTCTGCAGCCTGCCGCCGCAGACCCTCCAGAGTAGGGCACTCGTTCTGCTCCCTGCAGAACTCCTCCCTGGTGGGACCCCCTTCTTGCTGCCAATGGGTCAGCTCAGAGATGTCTCCCAGTTCGGCTACTTGCTCCCCTGTAGGCACCGGGGCGTCCCCCTCGAGGTCCGCCTCCTCCCGGTCCGTGGGAACTTCGGGGGCCGGTTTCCCGCGCCCCCTGCCCTTTCTCTTGGCAGGGACTTGGGCCACTGTTTCAGGCTCCAAGTCCTCTTGATCACCCTTTCTGGCCGCCATTGACCGAGTAGACACGCATGCCCACTCTGGCAACCCAAGCATCTCCAAGTGGGACCTGAGCTCAACCTCCTTCCATGAGGACTGCTCCAGGTCGTTTCCTAGCAGACAATCTACAGGCATGGTAGGGCTCACAACCACCCTTAAGGGACCTGAGACCCCCCCCATTCAAAGGGAACCTGCGCCACCATACATTGGCGCTCTGAGTTGTCGACAGCAACTACTTGGTGGAATGCTCCTGGGACTACTTGCTTCTCAGACACCAGGTGACACCGGACTGAGGTCACACTGGCTCCAGTATCTCTGAGAGCCTCTACCCTGTTCCCATTGATGGTCACCCAGGTGCTATATTTCTTTGTGTTAGGGGGCACCTGGTTTCCTGGGACCATCTCACTGTCCCCGAGTGAGACAAGGGTCATTTCTGTGGGATCCCCACCCTCCTGTGGGCACCCCTCCTCCCCAAGCGCTACACTAGCCAACACTTTGGACTGTCCACCGGTGGGTGGCTGTGTCCCCTTCGGGCACTTGGGGTCCCCCTTAAAGTGACCTACCTGGTCACATGCATAACACTTGCGGGGGCCGGTCTCAACAGGCTTCCCTGTAGAGACCCCTTTCTTCTTATCACCGGGGGCTGGGAACCTTTACCCTGGGTACTAGTTTGGGGCCCTTTAGAGAACTCCTGTGCTTTACCCTTGTCCCCCCCACCTTTCTGCTGGGGACCCTGCCCACCTTTGGCTGAGTCTCCCCCAAACGCTTTCTTGTGGACCCTGGTACTCACCCAGCGGTCCGCTTCCATAGCAAGCTTCCTGGGGTCAGTTAGCTTACTATCAACTAGGTGCTGGCGCAGATCTGCAAAACATAGACTAGACAAGTGCTCCCATGCAATCAAGTTGTAGAGCCCCTGAAAATCTGTTACACTACTGCCCTTCACCCAACCATCCAGAGACCTGCAGAACACATCCACACATTCCAACCAAGTGTTGACATCAGACTTCTTACTGGACCTGAACTGATCCCTGTACTTTTCAGGAGTAAGACCATACTTCGTGAGAAGGGCATCCTTCATGTCAGCATAGGTGAGGTGATACCCCTTACCCAAAGCTATCAGAGCATCCCTTGCTTCTTCCGGGAAAAGTGGCCACAATCCTGCTCCCCAATTCTCCTCAGGGACCCCATTCATGTGTATGGCTGCCTCATAACCCTGGAACCACCTTTGTATGTCATCCCCCTTCTTGAACTCCTTGCCTACGTTCTTGGGAATGTGCACAATCCTGTCTGCCTTTCTGGACGAATTGCTGCCACCATCTGAGCCTGGCTTACTCCTAAGTTCTAGCTCCTTTAGTTCTCTCTCATGCTCTAAGAGCATCTTCCTCTCCTCTATGGCCAATCTCTTCTCCTCCCGCTCACTCTCCAGCCTGAGCTTCTGCAGCTCGAACTGCCTTGCCTCCCGCCTGTCCTCCAGCTCCTCTGGGGACAGACTGCTGCTGCCCGACCTGGCGGGTTCCCCCTACCCAAAAGCACATCCACCCTGGAAATAGGCTCCTCCGCCTCCTCACTGAGATCACCAGGCTGCCCATTGGCATGTCTGGCTGCTACCCAGGCCCTCAGTGCCTTCTGTAGCTCCTCCTTCCTTGTGAGGCCTTTAATTTGGACTTTCAGGTTTTTACAAATCGCTCGTAACTCCTTTACGGCGTAGGATTCCAACCTGTCCTCCTCAAAGATAACTTCCAGAGATGCAACGGATGATGCAATTGATTCAGGCATGACAAAAGTCGTGAGTTGAAAACTGGCAAGATCAAAAATAGGCCAAAGGAAAAAGAACCAGTATGTGGTACGTAATGGTCTGCGATATGGTAGTAGTGCACACCAATCACTGTAAGTCAAGTGCAAACGCAAGTCCTATCCTCACCGCTGACAACCAATGTTAGAAATGGGATCTCTAGTTGGCAAGGGCTTGCACCTTCGTCCAAGTAGGGACCCTTCTTCCTAGTCAGGGTAAGGGTTGTTACACTCGTGAAGTAACCCCTGCTCACCCTCGTGGTAGCTTGGCACGAGCAGTCAGGCTTAATTCAGAGGCAGTGTGTAAAGCATTTGCACATAACCAACAGTAATACAGTGTAAGCACTACAAACGGACACCACACCAGTTTAGAAAAATAACCAATATTTTATATACTCAAGACAAGACCAATTACGACAAAAATCCACAATACTATACTTTACGAATGAATGCTTGATACGGTAACTTCTTCTTTGCAGGAATAGCACAAAAGCAAAGTTCGTACGAGTCGGTAGCTCCGTCCGAGCCTACCGCGATGCTGAAAACCACAGAGTCTAACAGTTCCAGCCGACCGCGTCGATACGGGCCAGCAGAGTCGTGAACAGACTCGGTCACAGTACCTTTCTCGTTGTGGCTGGTACGGAGTGTACGAGCCGGTCGGCGTTCGTCGCGGTTGCGGGGCAAGACGGAGCGATGCAAGGTGCGGTGTCCCTCGATGCGGTGCAGGCAGCGGCTCGATGAGCGTCGTGCAGACGGAGTCGGTGAGTCCAAGGCGTGCGATGCAGGGTGAGACGATGCTCGATGCGGTGCTGACAGGTTGCAATGCAGGCGACCTAGCCGGAGTGCGGGAGCTGGCGTCGGACAGCGGTGCGAGTCGGAGCGGTGCGTCGCAGACGTGCGAGCGGTGCCCCAAATGCGGTGCGGTCTCGACTCTTGAGCCAGTTGCAGCGACAGTGTCGGTCTGGTCCGGCTGGCCCAGTGAAGCGATGCGATGCGAACTGCGGTGCCCACAGGTCACGGTGCAAGCAGCGGCTCGATGTTGGCGGCGTCGGACGTCGCCCACGGTGAGACCAGGGTTGCGATGCGAAGCGGGGCGATGCGGTCTGCGGTGCAAACAGGTCACCGGCCAGGGATGGATTCGGTTGACGGAGTCGGTTGCGGTTCCCTTCCTCTGTGGCAACTGAAACAGCGTTCCAGAAGCGGTACCCAGAGGCTTGTGAAGTCTTTGTAGTCCCTGAGACTTCTTAACAGGAGGCCAGCTCGGTTCCTGGCCCTTGGAGATACTCAGCACAAGTTTGTAGAAAGTTCAGTCCAGTCCTTTCACTGCCCAAGGCAGAAGCAGCAGCTGCAGGCCAACCCAACAAAGCAACAACACAGCAAAGGGGCAGTACTCCTCCTGGCAGCTCTTCCAGCTCTTCGTCTTGGCAGGTTCCTTGATTCCAGCGAGATCTAAATTCATGGGGTCAGGGCCCCAATATTTATATCCCAAATTCCTTTGTTCTCTGAAGGCAGAGAGGCCTTCGCCTAGTCCAAACCAGTTCTGGAGCACTTTGTTGACAAGTCTCCGTCCCTTCTTTCAGTGAGTAGGCCAGGGACATCAGACGCACCACAGGAGGTGGAGCCAGCATTGTGGAGGGAAGGCACTGTCCTATTCAGGGCCCAGGTGCGACCCCTCCCACCCATCTACAGGTCGATCTGGCTATTCAGCCCTGCGCTGACTCACCCTGTCTCCTGGCATCCCCCAGCCCCTGTCACTCACATTCCAGACAAGGAATACACAATCTCGCAGAGGCAGGCTTGGATGGTTAGACAAGAAAATACCCACTTTCTAAAAGTGGTATTTTCAAACACAGAATGTTAAAACCAACCTTACTAAAAGCTGCATTTTATCATTCTGAGTCCAGGCATACTAAACTCGAATTTCTACCATGTTCCCGGGGTCAGTTAGGATTATAAGCTGTAATAATCAAAACTGCCCGTTCTGGCCTAGGGGGAACAGGTAGCCTTGCAATAGTGAAAAACGAACTAGGCTGTAATTCACTATCAGGACATGCCGCACACACCCGGGCATGTCCTACCTTTCGCGTACAACGCACCCTGCCCACAGGGGTACCTTGGGCCTACCTTAGGGGTGACTAACATGTAGCAAAGGGAAGGTTTAGGGACTTGCAAGTGTGTGCACTTGCCAAGTCGACATGGCAGCCCCAGGCTGCGCACAGGCTCTGCGATGGCAGGCCCGAGTTACATTTTACGGGCTGTTTGCGTGGGTGGCACAATCCAGTGCTGCAGCCCACCAACAGCATTTGGTCTATAGGCCCTGGCACTCGCAGTGCACTTTACAAGGGACTGACAGATAAACCAAATAGGCCAATCATGGAAACACCAATCCATAACACATTTTATACAGGAGCACTTGCACTTTCCCACTGGACCGCAGTGAGGAAAGTGCGCAGAATCATCACACCAGCAAAAACAGAGTCAAAACCGGGAGGTCAGAAAGCAAAAAGTCAGGAGAAACACGCCAAAAGATGCCAAGTCTAACAGGAAACCTAGCAAACCTATACATTTTTGAAAAGTAGACACCCAGGGGAATCCAGGATGGGGTGACTTGACTGCCTCTCACCAGGTTCTGTTACCCAGAATCCCTTGCAAACCTTAAAAATTGGCCCAAAAAACACATTTTCCTCACTTTTCTGTGGTGGAAAGTTCTGGAATCTGCGTGGATCCACAAAATTCCACCCACCCCGCGTTCCCCAAGGTCTTCCCAAAAAAATGGTACCTCACTTGTGTGGGTAGGCCTAGTGCCCGCGACAGGAAGCAGCGCAAAACGCAACGTGGACGCACCACTTTTTCACAGTGAAAAATGACCCTTTTTTGCAAAGTGCCTAGCTGTAGTTTTTGAACCCTAGCTCTGCCGGCACTTTGGGAAACCTAGCAAACCTATACATTTTTGAAAAGTAGACACCCAGGGAATCCAGGATGGGGTGACTTGACTGGCTCTCACCAGGTTCTGTTACCCAGAATCCCTTGCAAACCTAAAAATTGGCAAAAAACACATTTTCCTCACTTTTCTGTGGTGGAAAGTTCTGGAATCTGCGTGGATCCACAAAATTCCACCCACCCCGCGTTCCCCAAGGTCTTCCCAAAAAATGGTACCTCACTTGTGTGGGTAGGCCTAGTGCCCGTGACAGGAAGCAGCACAAAACGCAACGTGGACACACCACATTTTCACAGTGAAAAATGACCCTTTTTTTGCAAAGTGCCTAGCTGTCGTTTTTGAACCCTAGCTCTGCCGGCACTTTGGGAAACCTAGCAAACTTATACATTTTTGAAAAGTAGACACCCAGGGGAATCCAGGATGGGGTGACTTGACTGGCTCTCACCAGGTTCTGTTACCCAGAATCCCTTGCAAACCTTACAAATTGGCAAAAAAACCACATTTTCCTCACTTTTCTGTGGTGGAAAGTTCTGGAATCTGCGTGGATCCACAAAATTCCACCCACCCCGCGTTCCCCAAGGTCTTCCCAAAAAAATGGTACCTCACTTGTGTGGGTAGGCCTAGTGCCCGCGACAGGAAGCAGCGCAAAACGCAACGTGGACACCACATTTTCACAGTGAAAAATGACCCTTTTTTTGCAAAGTGCCTAGCTGTCGTTTTTGAACCCTAGCTCTGCCGGCACTTTGGGAAACCTAGCAAACCTACACATTTTTGAAAAGTAGACACCCAGGGGAATCCAGGATGGGGTGACTTGACTGGCTCTCACCAGGTTCTGTTACCCAGAATCCCTTGCAAACCTAAAAAATGGCAAAAAAAACAAATTTTCCTCACTTTTCTGTGGTAGAAAGTTCTGGAATCTGCGTGGATGCACAAAATTCCACCCACCCCGCGTTCCCCAAGGTCTTCCCAAAAAAATGGTACCTCACTTGTGTGGGTAGGCCTAGTGCCCGCGACAGGAAGCAGCGCAAAACGCAACGTGGACGCACCACATTTTCACAGTGAAAAATGACCCTTTTTTTGCAAAGTGCCTAGCTGTAGTTTTTGAACCCTAGCTCTGCCGGCACTTTGGGAAACCTAGCAAACCTATACATTTTTTAAAAGTAGACACCCAGGGGAATCCAGGATGTGGTGACTTGACTGGCTCTCACCAGGTTCTGTTACCCAGAATCCCTTGCAAACCTAAAAAATTGGCAAAAAAAACAAATTTTCCTCACTTTTGTGTGGTAGAAAGTTCTGGAATCTGCGTGGATCCACAAAATTCCACCCACCCCGCGTTCCCCAAGGTATTCTGAAAAAAATGGTACCTCACTTGTGTGGGTATGCCTAGTGCCCGCGACAGGAAGCAGCGCAAAACGCAACGTGGACGCACCACATTTTCACAGTGAAAAATGACCCTTTTTTTGCAGAGTGCCTAGCTGTAGTTTTTGAACCCTAGCTCTGCCGGCACCTAGGAAAACCTACCAAACCCACACTTTTCTGAAAAGTAGACACCCGGGGGATTCCAGGGAGGTATGGCTTGCGTGGATCCCCCAACGTTTTCTTACCCAGAATCCCCTGCAAACCTGACATTTTGCTGAAAAAATCCCTTTTTCACACATTTTTGTGTGGTAAAGTTGTGGCATCACCGGGCTGACACAAATTTCCTACCACCCAGCGTTCCCCAGGTCTCCCGATAAAAATGGTGCCTCACTTGGGTGGGAGGCCCAAGTACCCGCGACAGGCAAGGGCCCACAACGTATTGAGGCGACCTCAAAATGGCCTATCACAAAACGACCTGGTTTTGCAAGGGGGTCCCATGACGTTTTGGCCCGGGGCTCGGCGGCCACCTTGGGAAACCTACCAAACCCACACATTTCTGAAAAGTAGACACCCGGGGGATTCCAGGGAGGTATGGCTTGCGTGGATCCCCCAACGTTTTCTTACCCAGAATCCCCTGCAAACCTGACATTTTGCTTGAAAAAATCCCTTTTTTCACACATTTTTGTGTGGTAAAGTTGTGGCATCACCGGGCTGACACAAATTTCCTACCACCCAGCGTCTCCCCAGGTCTCCCGATAAAAATGGTGCCTCACTCGGGTGGGAGGCCCAAGTATTTTGGATAACCTTTACGGTTAGAGCGGATTGTGCCACAAGCAAAAGTGTCCACTTTGAACAATTCCTTAAACAATTGCACAGCAGTGTAGAAGTTATCAAGGTACAAATGGTGGCCTCTGTTAAACAGTCCTCTAGCAAGATCCCGCACAATTTTCTCTGAAACTCCAAAAGTGGACGGACAACCAGGGGGGTCAATAGTGGAATCCCTACCAGTGTACACACGCAAATTAAAAACATATCCTGTCCTACTCTCAGACAACATATACAGCTTAATTCCATAGCGTGCCCTCTTGCTAGGAATGTACTGCCTAAAACCAAACGGCCCTTGAACAGGACCAAAGACTCATCAATAGATATTTCTTTCCCTGGAGTATAGATCTCTGAAAATCGATCTACAAAGTGATCAAGAACAGGCCGAATCTTAAAACGGGAAACCATTATCAACAAAATGCAGCATCCGAAGCAAAAGTAAATACCGATCACGAGTCATAACTGCAGGAATTATGGCCGTTGCCATCAAGGGACTGGTAGACCAATATGAACCCATGGACGGCTTCCTTATCAAACCCATCAAAAAAGTAAAACCCAAAAACTTCTTCATCTCTTCCAGATTTGTGGGACTCCACCGGGTAGCTCTAGAATGGGGCCTAAGTCTGGCACTGTTGTCCCTCAAAAACTGTTCAGCATACAAATTAGTCTGCTCAACAATCTCACCCAAAAATACATCATCCATAAACAACTGAAAATACTATATAGGCAAATAATGTTCACAATCCACTCTACACCCTGCATAACCACTAAAGGCAGGCAACACCGGCTGCACCATGTTTGGATCAACCCAGAGTCCAGCACTTCCAGTAGGAAGCCTAGCAGCCCCAGGCTGCAATCCAGATGCCTCTTGCACCATCGGCACAGTAGTATCCTCCTCTAAAACAGGCACTTCATCTGCACTGAGAGTACCTTCATCATCCGATGATTCCATGTGGAGAGAAAACTCACTGCCTGAATCTTCCCCTCCCTCCTCTCCCTCAGACGCACTGTCAGTCTCATAATCCTGCTCAGAGGAAGATTCAAGAAGCAAACCAACCACCTGCTGAGCAGTCATTCTACGGCTAGCTATAATGCTTACTAATAAAGGTTACTTGTCAAACAAGTCAACAACAACAAACCCTTTGTAAAAAAAAGAAATAAACAAAATTTAGCTTTATCACAAAGACCTATATACTCCAACACTATACCACTCACGTGACAGAAGCAGCTAGACTCACCACCACCTACTCTGCACAGACACAGTAAGGATCAACAATATCCCACTAAAAAAGAAGAAAAAAAAATTACACATAAGACAATGCAAAACATCGCAAAGAATTTCATGCTCTGAACACTAACAAATATGCTGCCATTATGACACCACTTACAAAAAAATTCATTCATGCATGACAATAATACTCATTTGGAGTACACACAACAAAATATTTTTCTTACCAAATAAATGCAATTACGCAAAACTGCAGAACAACCACTGCCAAAACTGCAAACAGGAATCAAAAGCTTTACACTAGAATAAAAAGGAGAAAGAAAAAATTACAATCACATATGCAAATAATGCACCAGTCCACACACAATCCACCAGCCAAGCTAAGGGGTAGGTGGGCCAAAGAGTATAAATAAAATATTCACCCCCATAAAAGGGGAGCAACCCTTGACCTTTTGGCCACTCCCCAACATAAAAATTAAAATAACCCTGGTGTCTAGTGGCTTCTGCCCTCCTTGGGGGCAGATGGGCCTAAAAACATACTGCTATTCTGCCACCCAAGGGGTCACTCTCCACAAATAAATGCCTGGTGGACTAGTGGGAAGATACCTTTATCTTCCGCACATGATCTCTCACTACTCAACTCTACTCTCAACTCTATTCACAACTGGATGTTAGCTCACCAACTCATTCTGAATCCCGCCAAAACTGAATTTCTCCTCCTCTCTACCTCTCTCTCACCTCCTCCTGTTCAATCTTGGATGGATCAGCTGAACCTACTCAACAACAAACCCATCATTGTCGACAGCGCTAAATCCCTAGGTGTCATTCTTGACAAAAGACTCAACCTAATCTCCCACATCAACTCTATTGCTAAGAACGCACGTTACCAGTTGCGCCTTCTATGGGGGATCCGTCAGTTCTTCCCGGAGAAAGACTTAAAAACCTTGGTACAATCTCTGGTTCTCTGAAGACTGGATTATTGCAATTCTCTTCTGACGGGCCTACCCAAATCCCACCTCTCCCCTCTCAAATCCATCCTCCATTCAGCAGCTCGCTTCATTTCAGGGTCTAAACGGAGCGACCACGTCACTCCTATCCTGTCCTCTCTTCGATGGCTTCCGATCGAGGCAAGATCTATTTACAAAACTGCCTGCATCACACACAAAGCCTTACACACGTCCTCCCTCGTTACCTGGCGAATAAATTGAAATTGTCCGGTGGCTCTCGCCCTTCTCGCAATGCGGAAAAGCTTCTGCTTGAGCCCCCCGTCTTCAAAAGGGAAAGATCGAT
Source organism: Calotriton arnoldi (assembly GCA_963921515.1). Lineage (NCBI taxonomy): Eukaryota > Metazoa > Chordata > Amphibia > Caudata > Salamandridae > Calotriton > Calotriton arnoldi. Next base: position 697,991 of record CAWUFW010008920.1, on the reverse strand, counting down.
GGCGCAATCCTTCTCAGGAAATGCGGTGAGAATCTGGAACTCGCTTCCCCATTGCTCTGTGCCACCTCCTCTACCCGGATCTTCAAAGCTGACCTCAAATCTCTTCTCTTCCAAAGACACTTTCAGAACTAATACTTTCACTCTCAGCCCCTCTAGGAAGTTCGCTCTTCATTGTAAATTTGTACTTTTTCCTGTACATTCCCTCACCCTTGCGTGCTGTGCTGGATTTGTGTACCCTTCATTTTAAGTCTCCTGTTTAATTCACGCCCTCTCTACTCCCTCAAGGAAGTTCTTCCACTATAGGAAATTCTGTACTCCATGCCTATAGAAGTGCCTTCCCAGTGTGTTCTGAGTGACTGCCACTTATTGCAGTATTATACCTCTATTTGTATTTTGTATCTCATGTATCATGCACAATTGTCACTTTTTCCTCATATAATGTAACGCTTGCTTTTGTATTATGCTCACTTGTAACCTTCTCCTCATGTAATGTTACTGTTCCTATTGTGAAGCGCTCTGACACCTTCGGGTAAAGCCCCGCGCTATATAAAAAACTGCCCCCCCCCAGGGGGCAGAGCACCAAAACATATGGCCCCCAAAGGGGAGCGACCCTTGCCCAAGGGGCAGCTCCCAAAACAGTATTTTCATTTAAAAAAAAATCCCTGGTGTCTAGTGGGCATTCCTGCTGCACGATCGCATGATCGTGCAGCAGGAATGCACAAAGAGGCATCGAGGGAAAGGAAAGGTTTTCCTTTCCCTCGATGACTCTTCTGTTTGAAACCCCCTCCCCGGAGCCAAACTAACCTTATTCCGCCGACGCGCTGGAAGCAAATGGCTTCCAGCGCGTCGGGGAACAAAGGAAACCCCAATGACGTCAGCGCGCGAGGCGCGCTGACGTCATTGAGGTGGGCGGGGGAGGCAGGAGAAGCCCTTCCCTGCCTTCCCCCAAAAAAAACAACGATCGGATTCCCACGGGGAGCGCCAGCGCTTCCCCCGTGGGTGGTCTTATGACGAGCTGGACTCGTCATGAGCACACGACCACTGTGTGCCATGACGAGTCCAGCTCGTCATAAGCATCGAAGGGGTTAAGAAATACTTTACATTTTTGGATGAACTTCCCCATGGCACAGGCTATGTCTAAATTACTCATTTCTGTTAGAAGGTTTACTGCTTGAACCATGTTTTTAATAACATAGGGGCATATTAGCAAGACCCACGTTAAAATTATCGCCGTTTTAGCGGCAGGAAACTGCCGCTAAAACGGCAATAATGGGCTTGCTAATATGCGTTATAGAATTCCAATAGAAGCCCAGGTTAGATGTGCAGGACATCTAACCTGGGCTTCTATTGAATTCCATAACGCATATTAGCAAGCCCATTATCGCCGCTTTAGCGGCAGTTTCCTGCCGCTAAAACGGCGATAATTTTAGCGTGGGTCTTGCTAATATGCCCCATACTTTTTAAAAATCGGACATAAAATCTCTATTCGTATATCTAAAACCTTCTGACAATCCAATAATATGTGTAAAATGTCACATGTTTTTCCCAAAGTGCAGGTGCATTTTCCCTTACTGTCTATCATAGATCTTTTCACCCCGTTATTCGCATAGCATGGGTTAACCCCAATTCTTAACCTTAGTAAATCTCTTCTTAATCGACAGCTAAGTAGCCTATCAATATAAGGGAAATGTTGTTCGTTTTGCCACGCAGAAGCCATGAAACATACAGAGCTTTTCCTCAAGAGGTAATCTTGGTCCTGTGCTCGAGAAATTTATTTTCCCAGGGCCCTAAGTTCCCTCTTGTCGACCTCGATTTGGAGAGTCTGGGGGCTCAGCTTAACCTTCATCATGCAACACGCTTTAGTGATGGTAGCTCTAATCCCTTTTGCCCACATTAGCTCACTCTTTACAATCTCGTTTCTGCACCATTGCGAGATTTTAAAATCTTCTCCCGTTCCCAGACGCTGCCAGAATCGTAATAGGGCCATACAAGCTGTTATACCCCATGAGGTGGTTCCCAATTCTAGTCTCACTGCCTGGACCATTGACAACTTGGGCAATGAAAATAGATTTTTCAGAATTTTTCCCTCCTCAACGTCCCAACCGTTTTTGCCACTCAAATAAAGCAATTCTGCACCATACAAAAATTGTGGTGGTACCATTGCTGAGTAAGCTTTTAGGGCCGGTCTGTCGGACATTTCGCCATAAGCAGCGTTAAATGTTTTTAATCCACTGACCGATGCTGATGACCTCAGCTTTAGTGCATCGAGGTGAGTATGCCATTGCAAACTTCTCTCGAACCACATCCCCAGGTACCTATATTCTGCTACCTTTTCCAACTTCTCGGAACCCAGAAACCAAGTGAACCCAATTTTCCTTCGACCAAAACATAAAATCTTTGTCTTATCCATATTGACAACAAGTTTTTTAAAACAACAGTATTCAGTGAACCTGTTTAACTTTCTTTGCAGACCAATCTCCGTTAGATCCATAATTACAAAAAACGTCCGCATATAGTAGGCATGAGATATGTTTCCCGTCTTGCTTCGGGCTTGCCCCACTTACATTGCCTAAGGTTAAAGGCAAGTCTGCAATGAACAAGGAGAAGAGCAGGGGGGCCAATACGCACCCCTGCCTCAGCCCATTGCCAATCTCGATTTTCTGAGATAAGCTCCCCTCTTCATCTAAAATTATCTGGGCCCAATTATCGGTATGAAGAGCTTGAATCAGCCCTAACAAATCCCTTGGGATGTTATATCCAGTCAAAGTCTCCCACAGCAGCTCCCAGTCCACCAAGTCAAATGCTGCGCGGAAGTCCACGAAGCAGCAGAACAAACTTCCCCTCTGCTCAATTGCCTTCCTCGCAATGGACCAGAGCGCGAAACAGTGGTCGACCGTTGAATGTCCCTCTTTGAACCCCCCCTGTTCCGGGGGCACAATCTGATTTACTTCTGCCCAGTCCTTAAGCAATCCCAGGATTACTTTGGCGAAGACTTTTTCTCCTATATGAAGGAGATTTATTTATCTATAATTCTTCAGGGCTTTTAAATCTCCTTTTTTATGGATTGGCCTTATGATTGCTCCTCTCCAGTTTCCTGGCAAAATGCCCGAGTTAAGGATCCCCTGAAACATTTTTGCAAAAAACTCTGCCCACCACTCAGGCCTAGTTTTTATAATCACTGCCGGCAGATTATCTGGGCCTGCGGCCCGAGTAAGGTTTAGACTAGATATTATTTTTCTAATATGACTGGAGGTAAAGTGCTCCTTTATATCCTCCCTCACTCCTGTCCATGAGATTGTACTTACATTCTCTAGCAATGGCCACTTCCCATAAATTTCCCCAAGTAACCCACCCAGTTATCTTCGGGGACCATACAGTGCAGAGACCCTAATATTTTGCCGGAGCTTTCTTGGACCAACTTCCAAAACCTTTCACATCTTTGGACTCAATTACGACTAGCATACTTGCCCAACAACTATCTTTATAGGTTCTTTTTTCATTTCTAATAATCGATTTATATTTTATCCTTAATTTCTGGAGGGTAAGTGATAGTTCAGCATTATACCTTACCCTAAGTCTTCTTTCCCTTTGTCTAATACATGCTTTTACTTTACGACATTCCTCATCAAACCATGGTCGATCTTTATTATGGGGTCTATTATTACTAACTATCCCGGGTTTACTACCTTTAATTTTCACCCTTAGGCATTCCACCAATTGTCTTATTGTATTTTAATACCAGGCATTGCCTTTTTTGATTGGGATATTTTCTAATGAAAGAGTCTGCTGAACAGCACTTAATTTTCCAATGTGCTCCTCCGATATACGGGTTGTAAGCCGCTTTGGGTAATCCACATGTACCTGGAGTGCCATCTCTCTCTGTTTTCCCCTTGTTGCGTATAATTCTGTCTTCAGAGGATAGTGATCACTACCCTCCTCTCTTACCACCTCAAAGTGCTTAATTAGTTCAAAGCTCCCGGCATGAATAAACACGTAGTCTATAGGGCAGGGTTGCTGGCCTATCGCAAATGTGCGCCTTGCTGGCCGATCAGCCTCCATTCTCCCATTTACACATACCAAACCCATAGAGCCCAACAACTATCCAAAAGCCATATATTGGTCCGAAATCTCCCCACTAGGAAATATGGCATCCTCTATATTATAGGCGATTAACAGTTCCTTACACCATGTATCTATTCTATGGGGGTCTAATCTATGGTTAAAGTTGCCCAACACCAAGAACACATCCTTCTTGTAGTTATCACATACAGTTACCATATCCTCTTTTAAATTTCCCAGTTCCACCTTATATTCATCCTCCTTTCCCTTCTGTATATACACATTAACAATACATATTCCTTCATAACATGGGACGGGATTCTGTAACATCACTCTACAACCTAGTGCCCATTTGCATTGTAGTTTCAAGGGTTCTACCTTCCTGGCAATTTTTGTAGAGATCAGCGTCAATTGCCCTCCCAAAGGTCTACCAAGAGGATTCTTCCTCGCTACTTTCGAATGTTGGGCAAACCCTTCAATAACTAGGGTTTCGTCGCACAGCCAAGTCTCCTGCAAGCACACGATGTCATTGCTCTCGATAATCTTGTTAAAACTTTCCTGGTTCGATATTCTCTTATACCCATTTATATTCCAGGATAGTATGGACAGGCTGTGCGACGACCCTTGCTCCTAGTCGATCTCACCCAGGCACCCATCTTCCTCATACTCTATGGGTGCTAGGGCTCTATATCTATTCCCAACTAACATATCTTCTTCACCTCTCTCTATTTCCTTAGAGGTTATAGTTATTTCAAGTTCTTCCTTATTATCCCCGCAGGAATTGATCAATCTTATCTGTCGTACTCCCAGCCCTGCATGGTTCGTAAGGAAACGCAGCCCCTGCTTATTATTCAGCATTTCCTCCCTTTTTACTAATCTGATGCCTTCCTTTTGCAGCTCATATTCTGCTTTTACTAATGCTGCTTTTACTAAAGCTGAGTAAAAGAGGACCTTAGTTACTTCACGCCCTTTGCTGTTTACCATGAACCCTACTTCTCTAAGATCCTCAGTGCTGATGTTCCGTAGGCTTGCACATTTAGATAAGGAAAAAAGGAGTTGTGATCGATTTAGGGGGTTTAATTTCCTAGCTTTTTTCCCACCTTTGCCCTGACCTGTCGGCTCAAAAAAAAAACACAGGTCCTGACTACGTTCTGACCCTAAAACCGGTGGCCCCCCCAATAGGACATCCTCCCTTCTTCCTTTAAATTCCTCGTCCTTGCCTTTCTTCCTATGGCCTCTACAACTGCTAAGACTACTGGGTCCTGCTTGTGGATTCTTTTCCATCCTCCTTTCCGCATCTCCCCTTTTTTTCTCCGCCGGGGTTTTCCTAGAGTTATCTTTGATACTCCTAGTTTTTCCTATATCTTTTTCCTGCCTCCTCCGTTCTTCTAGGTTACTGGTAGATATTCCTTTTTCCGGGATATTTTTCTTTTTCAGTACTGGGGCCTCATTCTTTCCTATAGTCTCGTATTCTTTCCCTACTCCCTTCCCTCTTCCCTGCCGCCTTGAGGTTTGGCCTTTCTAGGGATAATCTCCCACCTCCTTGGCCATGGGATATACTGCTTGTAGCTCCTCCTTTCGCCCCATCTTTTTACAATCATTGGGTATCGAGATATGAATACGCTGGGCTCCTCCTTCTGTATTGGGGTATCCCTCGCTTCCTCTTCCTCCCTGCTGCCTACCCTTTCCTGATGATCTCCGACTGGCCTAACTATAGAGGGCATTAGACCTTTAATTTGTATCAGCTCCCCTACCATAGCTTTAAACTGTTCCACTTGGGTTTTTAAGATTTCATTATTCAAAACTGATACCTCTAACAGGCCTTGCAAAGTTTTTTGGAGGATCAACATAACTTCAAGCATAGAAGCTCTAGAGGTTCCAGTGACCTCCAAACTATGCATTGATGGGCCCAACAGATCATTTCCTATAACATAAGAACTTTCCGCTCCTTCTTTCTCATTAAGATGGTCTTTTGTGTAGTTATAGTCCCCTTTACTCTGGGCCTTGCAACTTAAGACTTCTTCTTCATCCTCTACATCAATTTCTTGTTCAATCGAGGGCTAGAAGAGTCTTGGAGAAGAGGACAACCGTGGCTCCAGGGATATCCCTGAGATATTAAAGTTGGTTTGATTTGAGGAGTCTAAATCCAGGGGCTGCCAGGTCTACTGGTGTTGGATGAATCTCAACAACACTCAACTCCTTTTCTATCATGTCCTTCCTTTTGAAGTGTTTCCCCAAAAAGTCTTTAATCGAATTAGAGACTGATGATCCTCCATTTACACCCCCTGGCTTCGTAGTCTGCGGAGTTAAGTTCAAGGATTAGGTGTTTCTCTGTGCTGGTTTTTTGCTTCCAATAGAGGCTCCTTGGGCTCCTTTTGCATCTCCTTTTTCTTTCTGATTTTCAGCCATATCCTCTACCCCTAATCTATTATTATCAGTCTTTTTAGCATTTTTTGGGGCTTTCCAAGCTTTTGCTTTCCCCAGTGCCATCCTTTTTGTTCTTTCCTCTTCCCTCTGCCACAGGCCCCCACCCTACTACTTCTGTGGGTTTCCTTTTCTCTGTCGTGGTTGCACCACCAAATATCCTTATTTTCCCTTTTTGACTAGCACCAACATCCACTCTGGGAGTCTGGGGTTAATTCTCTTTTCTACTGCGTGTACATCCGTCCATCCGTTGTGACGCAAAAGTAACTTCTCTTTACTTACCTCTATTCCACGGTGTGAGAAGTTGGCCTGGTATATGCTGTTCACTAATTAAAGTGGACACCTTGCACCAGAACAATTCGACTCTTATGGTAGATAGGTTTAAGACAACCGTTATAGAAAGCTATCCTAGTGGTAGCTGTGGAGAGCAGCCTCCAGGCTAAGTCTTGAAGGAATGTAAAGCAGCTTGTTTTACCACATAATCTCTTGAATCACCAAATGAAAAGACACCACACAGGTATATATATCAAATATATATGTATTTATTAATAAACACTCTCTACTAATCTCTTTATGAGATTAGAAGTCAGGAACATATGTACAAATCAAATGTTATCAAAATAAGTTTAGCACAATCGAATATCACAATCTTAGTTTGCCTAGACCTAGGTCTAGGGCATCTAGAATCGAGGGACCCCCAAGAACCACCCCAGGTAGTTGTAGGAGACCCACAGGGGACGGACGCGGTGTCCTGGCACCGGTGCGAGTCCTGTACGAGTCTATGCGAACAGACGCGATTGAGATTTCAATGTTAAAGGTCCCTTGCATGTTCGAGGCGAACACACCGATCGGTCCTTGTATGAGTCGAAGGACGCGGTTACAGATAGAGTTGCAAGGGAGATGGACGCGCTGTGTCTAACACAGACGCGAACCTTGTGCGAGTCAGTGCAATGGAGGTCTCGATGTTACAGGCCCCTTGTGTGTTCGAGGCGAACACCGATCGGACTCAGTACGAGTCGAAGGACACAATTCTAGATAGCGTTACAAAGGAGATGGACGCGGTGTGTCTAACACAGACGCGAACCCTGTACGAGTCAGCGCAATTGTCGCACTTAGAAAAGGAGAGTTTTAGGACACTTCTAGGGAAGCTACAAGCAAGTCACTTACAGGGTAAGTAGTTCTACGGCCCACACCCACAGGAGCACCGTAGTGCTGAAGTTACCTCACCCAGGGGAGCCAGGTGCATAGGTGTTCTTTGGTGTCGGGTCGCGGCGTCGTTTTCAATGGGAGCCAGTGAAGACTTGCTGCTTGCGGCGGCAGGAGAAGTGTCCGGAGGAATCCAAGCCTGGATTCAGAAGATGGAAGACCTGAAAGCAGAGGGGACAATGTTCAAAGTCACTTGGCAGTGACTCGGGGCAAGGAAGATGGATGCCCACCGTCATCGCAAGATTCAGGTCATTCGCAGGTGCCTTGAATCTTCAGCCACGAGGTCCAGGAGGCGTCAACGATGACCAGGAGCTGGATTAGGCGTGTCCCATGATGTCTGCAGCTTACTGCGGTGTCAGCGACTTGATCGGAGCCAACAAGCCTTGGTAACAGCAAGTCTTGGGGAAAGTGTGAAGAGGCAATGACGCAGACCAGCAAGGTCTGAGGGACTCACCCAGCAAGGGTAAGTCAGGGCAGACCTGGAGCAACCAGAGGAGCCCTTTGGTTTCTTTAGAAAGTCTTCTGGGGACCCACAAGCCGGCTGGCAAGGGATTGCAAAGTCGCCTCAGGAGGATTCGCTCACAGAGGCCCACGGTCACTCAGGACGTGGTAGGCCTCTGATCTTCGGAAGAGTTTCTGCTGGAGGCTAGGACCATACGTGGTCCAAAGCACAAGTACGTGGAACGTTGTGAAGCGGTTGCACTTGACAATAGTGCACAGTACCCATGGGTCGTGGTTCCTCATCACTCTTGGGGTCCACTGGCCTCAGCTTCACTGGGGACTCACGATGGCCTTTGAGAAGTCAGGAAATCCACTTCTTGGGCTGCAGGGACTTCGGACTCTGGCGGGAGCGGCGTAGTTTGCGACCGTCATTTGTAGTTTTAGGTGCCTGCCAAGCAGGGGAGTCACTCCTTGACTCCAAGGGAGATTCTTCAGTCTTCCAAAGGTAGTGGAACGTCGAAGGTCCGGGATTCTTCTTCAGAGCATCATCCAGGGAAAGCTAGGGTGCAATGCACAGGTTCCCCCTCTTATACTAAAAGAAAGGGAGGGACTAGCTCTATGACCCTACCTATGGGAGGGTCAGGGGAGTGGGTGGCTACACCCACTTCCCTTTGTCCAGTTTCACGCCAGAGCAGGGGCAGGTAGCCCCTGAGCCGGTTTGAACTGGGGTATGCACAGGGGAGCCTTCTGCTCCCCCAGTGCAGGACTTCAAAGCACTCTAAGAGTGCACCCACCCAGCCCCAATACACTAAACCCTGTCTGGAAGGTGGTCACACCCTCTTGGGACAGGATATCTATTGTTGGGCTTCCTCCACTGCGAGTGTTGGTCATCAGCAGGAGGGCAGCCCAGTGTCTGTGACTGGTGGCATCCATTTTGTGATGCCAGGGCTCTGCAGGATTCTACCGCGTTTCCACAGTAGGTACATGTCTATCCCTCTAGAAGGGTGGAATGCTACCCCCGCCACCAGGACTGGCGGGGGGTAGTATTCCAAGATGTTTGACACCAAACACGACATGTTTCGATGCAGCCATTCCAAAGTTAGCATTTTACCGCAAGGATATAATGCACTTAAAAGTATATGGTTTAACCGCATCCACAAACAGCACCAGAGAATGGACTCTGAGAGCTGCAGAGGGGCCCTGCTCAGGCAGAGGCACCCCCTCACATAGAAGCCAAGCACCCTGCCCTCAGGATTGATAGGGCCTGCCTTAGGGGTGACTGATAGGTTTATATGTGTGTGTAGGAGAGATATAGGGGACCTATATCTCAGTGAGGGGTGCTAGCACTTCCTCACCCAGGCTGCAGTAGCAGGCCTGTGGTGTCAGATTTAGTCTGCTTCCCAGGGGTGGCATAATACATGCTGCAGCCCCTGGTAGGCCTGTGAAGTACCTATGCCCTTAGCACCTAAGGTATCATATACTAGGGACTCATAAGGAACCACAGCATCCAATCACTAGTGCACCTAGAGTGCACTCCAAGTCGTTTAGAGAGAACAGAGAGGCTGGGGCCCTGATTAGCAGGGACCCAGCCAGACTATAGCCAGAAACCAGTGTAAACATCAGAAAAAAAAGTGGGCGCAACATAAGAGGCAGATCCTACTCTCCTACACACGGCCTTACGCTCTCTCCACCACTGCTGCACTACTGCTGCACTGCCACCGCTGCTCTTTCTGGTGCCTCCAGGGGTTCCAACAGACTTATACCCGGACTCGTACCTGCTCTCGCGTCTCCCTTTTGCTGCTATGCCTGAATGTCCAAAGGGGGTCCAATAGGGTCAGATTTCTGACTCTGCACTTCGTGCCTTCGAGCCCCTAGGGGCCGAGCTCTGTCCTCAGCCGATTTTCCTTGCGGGGCAAATTTCTCCAATTTTTCTCGATTTTCATCCGAGGCTCAAATCCTCTTCTCGGCGTCCCTCTCTACAACCGCGTTGCAGCTCGCGTCGGCTGCGTCGCGTCGGCTACGTGGTCCGAGCGTAGTGCAGAATGCAGAGAGCAGAGTGGCAAGCGACTCCAGCGGCCGGGAACAGAGTTGTCTTTTGTCTTTTTGCACTCAAATTTTTGTTCTGAATCTGAGGTCACAAAAGTTACAGAGAAATTGTAGCTCTCCTTTTTTTGGTCTTCATTTGCATTTTGCATGGCGGCATGCAATGTTGTGAAATTAACCTTTCTTGTCATATTTTGAACAATATGTTTTCAGGTAAAATCCTCTACATTAATTGGAGACATGCTTTCTAAGCTCTTTGAAAGTTCCTATTATGTCTCCACATAGATCACAGTTATATTTGTCATTGGAATATTTCCAATAAGTGACTTTTGGTGAAATCACTTTTCTTGTTATTGAGTCTATCGTTGACCTCATAAACATCAGGTAGATTCTCAAGTCTTGATAAAATTGTGTCACTCTTGGGGGAGGAGGCCACAAATTCAATGGTTTCACTGAGGTCTACAGTTACTTCATCTTCTGTTATTACTGAGGGTGAACAGGGTGACCTATCATGATTTGAATCGCTGTTATTTATTTTGTTGTTAGAATTGTGTGCTGAATTGACAAAATCGGTAAGGAAGTTCACAATTTGTAGAAAAGACAGCACCTCCTTCCGCCATCTTAACAGGGTTTTTAATCGCCAGGGACTACCCCATCTGGAATTGTGATTGTTAGCTTCATCATTTCTCTCTATCATGCTCACGGCCATGATAGAACCTTGTTTAAGAGAGTCATAGTTACTACTGCCATTTACCCTTGCTTCATTGAACTTCTTCACTTTGACATTCAGAGCACTGGGGAGAAATCACATTGTGGCAACACCAACCTCGGGCCAGTTACTAGATGGTTCGATTAGTCTTTCGCCTCTATACCGAGGTCAGATGACCGATTTGCACATCAGGATCACTACAGACCTACATCAGAACTTCCTCTGGCTTCTCTCTGCCCAGACATAGTTCACCATCTTTCGGGTCCTATTACGCATGCTCCATCTCCCTGAGGGAGCGGGTGAGATGGGCCACTGGTGTCATGCTGGCCCCCACCCCCGCTCACCTTCATTGCGCCACAGGGTTTTTCTCAGCCCTCTGACTCGTGCACATGTTAGACTCCTTGGTCTGTGTTTCAAGATGTGTCAGGTGGGTAACCGACATTGCCGGAGACCCCTGGTGCCCGGCGTGGGCCTTCCCCCCTGGTGGTGTGACACGGTCAGGGCACCCTGAGGACAGTCCCCCCTGCTTGACAATCGCGTCGGGAGCAGGGGGCCCCATCCCCCTTCTCTGCCCAGGACACCTCAAAACGTGGCCGTAAATGGTTGCCAGTGGAGGGCGCGGAGGTGGTCAACTCTCCCTAGCTCCCATGGGCACAGCGAAGCTGCTGCCAGAAGGGCTGTAACACTCTCCACCAGAGCGTAGAGTGACCTGACACCCCCAATGCCTTCCCAGCCTTGAGGAAATGCACCCTGCATGGCCAGGTGCAACCTGGCGGCTGTCCCACGGAGGGGATCCGACTTCCCGGCGACCGACCTTCCTGCCGCATTGAGAGTCTCCAGCTTGGGCTACAGCCTGAGCCATGCCAGCGGACTGGGAGGGTAGCCAACACCCTGCCCTGGTCGGAGGTGCTGGAAGGAAAGAGCAGGGTGGCTCCCTCCATCCTGCACCCCTCTGCCGAGATGAGCCGGGGTCCCCTCACAGCCCCAGTTCCTTCTCAGTCAGGCTGCTCCTCAGTCGCCCGAAACCCGGTCAGGCCAGCAGAGCCTTCGGGGTGGTCCCAGCCCTGGGAGGTTCTGCCATTTGGTTTTCCTGTGGGGTCATGCTGGGTGAGCATGGGTTCCATCTCGGGAGGGCTTTCCGTCATGCTGCTCAGGGAGTGGCCGGGGCTGTCCCTGGTCCCTAGTGTGTACATCAGTCAGGCCCTCCTGGGTGGAGGAGCCCACCCAGCATCCGGTCCTTGCACAAGTGCCATGGCGGCCGGGAAATGCTCCGCCTGCTAGGGCATGTGAGGGCAGGGCTGGGCCCTGTGCCTACAGGTGTTTTCCATCTGGGAGTTGACCGAGTATTTGGGGCTGGATTCGTCAGTCGCTCGGGTTGCTCCACCGTTAATGATCCTTCCGGGGGTTCACCTACGGTAACCTTGTTATGACTTTTGCTTCATCTATATAGTTAAGTTTGATTGTTTTCTTGGCACTCAAAACCTGTTATTGCTCAATCTCATTTGGTTGAACGCCACTTGTCCCTCTAAGAAGTTAGACCCCAGCCGCTGGGGATTGTGTAACTAGTTAGCTTGGAGGCGTCTTGTTCATTATCTGAATTAACCAGACAAATTACTCCTCCAAATAAGAACTACCATGCACCACCACTCACAGAATCGAGAAAGAGCTATCAATCTATCAATTCTTTCAGTGCCCGGGCTGGATGAGGTTTTCAGTGTTTAGTCAAATTAGGCCACAGGCTTCACTCTTGGTGGTGCCCTTCTGTCAATTCCTTTAAGTTTTAGCTTTGCGACCATACTCCCCCTGTAACCCAAAGACTCTGGTTTCTTAGAAGCTGCTCGGCAGATCATGGGAATTATGCTATCAGATCACTGGTCGGCAGCGTTTATGGTGGAACTACGATGGCATCTGATCGTCTTCGAACCTCTAACTTTCATTCTTGATTAATGAAAACATTCTTGGCAAAGGCTTTAGGTTTGGGACATCTTGCGCCGGTCAAGAGTTTCACCTCTCGTGGCACAACAAGAATGCCCCCGTCTGTCCCTCTTAATCAAGGCCACAGTTCCAAAAACCAACCTATTCCATTATTCCTAGCTGAAGTATTCAGATGACCGGCCTGCTTTGAACACTCTGATTTTTTCAAAGTAAACACTTCAGACCCCCAGGACACTCAGTCAAGAGCATCAAGGGCGCACCAAGAGGCAGGGGCTGGGACAGGCCGTAGCTCGCCTCACGGAGGACTGCCAGCTCCATCCCAAAATCCAACTACGAGCTTTTAACTGCAGCAACTTCAATATATGCTATTGGAGCTGGAATTACTGCAGCTGCTGGCACCAGACTTGCCCTCCAATTGATCCTCGTTAAAGGAGTGAAGGCCAGAAGTACGACTGGTTTTTGAGGTCACAAATGGAGAATCGGGCAGTTTGCGACTGCGAAAACAGCTTTTGCAATGTACTAACCATATTTTGCAAGTCGGTAACCTACTACTGACTAACAAAATAGGGTTTGTGAGTTGATATTAAAAAGGGGCCTTTCAAGGGTGTCTCTTCCTAATAGCAAGTCACTGTGGCATCTATGATGTTTTGTTACTGGAATGCAGTTGCTAAACATTCATATTTTACTGACTCCATGAAGGAGGTGGTAACACATTCGCAAATGGGAAGGGGTCCCCAAGGGACTCTTTCTTCTTTATGAATGTGGACGCCAACATTTTTTAAGAGCAGGCAGTGGTCCCACGGACCTCTGCCTACACTCAAAAAATGTAAAGGAAACTTTTCATTTAACTTTTTTAAATGCATCACATTTTCCTTTAAGGAAAACGGGCTGCATTGAGAAAAAAAAATAGCTTTATTTAAAAAGCAATCACAGATATGGTGGTCTGCTGACCCGAGCAGGCCACCATCCCTGTGATTACAGGTGGGTCTCAAATTGCAGCCTACCCCATGAATATTAAAGAGGTAAGTCATTTGCTACCCCATTTGGAATCACTAAATGTGTCTGAGACACATTAGTACATTTCATTTTGCGACTTGCTAATTAAGTCGCTAAAAATTGCAGTTTGCGAGTCGCAAAATGAAATGGTCGTACATACTCACTTCAATTTACAGGGCCTCAAAAGATTTCTTGTATTATTATTTTTTTGTCACTACCTCCCCGAGTAGGGAGTGGGTAATTTGCGCACCTGGATGTGGTAGCCGTTTCTCAGGCTCCCTCTTGGGAATCAAACCTTGATTCCCTGTTACCCTTGGTCACCATGATAGGGACAGAAAGTACCATAGAAACTTGCTAGGGTAGACATCCAAATGTATCATCAGCATCACTGGGACATGCGATCAGCCCAAGGTTATTTAGAGTCACCAAAGCAGCTGGACGAGCCCGGATTGGCCTTGGTCTGATAAATTCATGCATTCCAGGAGGTCAGCGCTCATTGGCATGTTTTAGCTCTAGAATTACCACAGTTATTCAAGTAACAGATGGAGCATTCAATGGAACCTTAACTGATTTAATGAGCTATTTGCAGTTTCACTGTACCGGTCGTGTGTACTTAAACGTGCATGGATTAATCTTTGAGACAAGCATATGCTACTGGCAGGATCAACCAGGTATCTGCACCTGCTGGACAGGGGCTGGGAGCCGCGTGCCTGTCCCTGATTGACCTTTGCACCCCTTGGCAGCCTGCTGGGGAAGTCTGCCCACCTGGGGGCTTGCTGGGGGGACAGGTGCAGTCACACAGGCACCGGCAGGCCTGCCCATCGACACAGAAGGGAGAGGCGGGCAGTGGCACAGCCTGAACAAGTCACAGGGGGGCCAGCCTGGGTGGGGGGACACCCCACAGAATGGTCGTTCCAGGCTGCTGTGGAAATGTGCTAGATGGAGGTGGGCGACGGTGTCGTGCACAGGGGCTCGGACCACCAGGTGGCATCCAGGACACGGAGCCACCTGACCTCTCCCAGTCTGGTAGGATCACTGGGGGGTGCAAGCTGCCAGGACTGCTCAGCCTTTGCTCTTCTGGGTAGGGGAAGGACCTCTGCAAATGGCAGGCCCTCGAGTCGGATGGTCCCTGGCAGGGTGGAAGCTGTTTGCTTGAAACAACAGCTGAGGCAGGACAAGCAGTCCATCTCTAAATAGACCAAGCATGCCCAATCGATCAGAGTATATGGCGCTGGCTGGACCCTCCCCAGGCAGACCAGCCTACGCAGTGATGTCATATTTGCACCCCTGCCTGATCTGAAGGGAGCTCCGACCTGGGGCCCGCAGGCAACTTAACACGCTGGCAAAGAGGAAGATGCCTCCCTGGGCCTGATGGAACCCATCCCGGGCCCTTGGCAATGTGGCAAACCGGAGGATGGAGCCCAGGGCACGAGCATCCACCCTGGGCCCAGAAGGGCCCCGGGCCCTCTCTGTGCTCCAGGACCCAGTCGCAAAGGGGAGCCAGCGGGACCCCATACTTGTGCCTTGCCATCTTGCGGGCCTAAGGATGGAGCCCAGGACTAGGGGCCCTCACCCCAGGGCCCACCGGGGCCCCAGTCAGAACATCTGAACCAGGCCAAGCAGGAGAAGCCTCCCTGGGACCCCTATCCAGGGCCCTTGCTGGTACGGTAGGCCGGAGGACAGAGCCCAGGGCAGGATAGCTCACCGCAGAGCCAAACAGGGCACAGTCAAAGCTCCTGCACCCAGCCGCACAGGGGAAGAGTCCTCCCCAGGCCCGTGGTACTCTATCCTGGGCACTTTGCCATTCGGCAAGCATGAGTGTGGAGTCCAAGACGGGGTGTCCCCACCCCAGGTCCCACCAGGGTCCCGGTCAGAGCTTCTGAACCCCGCCAAGCAGGTGAAGCTTCCCCTGGCCTGATAGATGTCCGTACCGGGCCCTTGATGGTGTGGTAGGCTTGAGAGCTGAGCCTAGGGCTGGAGCGCTGACCCTGGTTGGAGCTCACACACCCAGCCACGCAGGGGAGACCTACCCAGGCATGCGGTACCCCATTCCAGGCATTTTACCATGTGGCAGACCAGAATCCTGAAAAGTAGGGGAAGCCTCCCCGTACCTGATGGACCTTCATCCCAGGCCCTACCCGGTGTGTCAGGCTGGCGGACGGAGCCCTGGGCGGGGCTCCCACCCCAGTGCCAGCTAGGGACTCGGTCAGAGCTTCTGAACTCGGTCAGGCAGGGGAAGCTTCCTGAGGCCCGTGGGACCCCGTCCCGGGTGCTTTGCCACACGGAAGCCCAGGATGGGGACTCCCACCACGGGGCATTGCAGGGGGCCCGGTCAGAGCTTCTGAATCCAGCCAAGCAAGGGAAGCCTCCACGGGCTTGATGTACCCCCTTCCTAGGCCCTTCACGGTGCAGTGGGCTGGAGGACAGGGCCCGGTCAGTGATCCTAAACCTGTTTTTGGAGGGGAGGGCACCCCAGGCCCATAGGACCCCATCCCAGGTGCTTTGCCACATGGCAGGTTGAAGCCGGGAAGGCGAGTCAGTGTTTCTGAACCGGGGCAAGTAGGTAAAGCCTACATGGGCCTGATGGACCCCTGGCCCTTTGTGATGCAGTTGGCTGGAGGACGGAGCCCAGAACGAGTACTTCCACCCCGGTCAGAGCTTCTAAACCCAGACAAGAAGGGCAAGCCTCCCTTTGCGGTGTGGTGGGCTGGAGGGCAGAGCCCAGGATTGGGGTTCCCAGCCTGACTCCTGGCCGGGGGCCCGGTCAGAGCTTCTGAACCGAGCAAAGAAGCTGAAGCCTCCTCGGGTTTTATGTACTCCAATCCCAGGCCTTTTGCGCTGTTTCAGGCTGGAGAACAGAGCCAAGGACTGAGGCTCCCACCCCGGGGACTGGCCGGGGGCCTGGTCAGAGTTTCTGAACCCAGCCAAGCAGGGGAAGCATCCACTGGCCCAATAGACCCCCGTCCTGGGCCCTTCACGGTGCGGCAGGAGGGAGGATGGAGCCCAGGACAGGGGCTCCCATTCCGGGGCATGGCCAGGGGTCCGGTAAAACCTTCTGGACCTGGCTAAGCAGGGGAAGCCTCCATCGCCCAATGGACCTCATCCTGGGCCCTTCGCGAAGTGGCTGAATGGAGGACAGAGCCCAAGATGGGGGAGACCCATTCCAAGGCGTGGTCGAGGCCCAGCGAGAGCTTTCAAAATTGGAAAAGCAGAGTAAGACTCCATGGGCCCGATGTACCAGGCCATGCACGGCAGGCCTCACCGGGCCTGTGGGACCTCCATGCCGGGTGCTTTAACATGCGGTGGGCCAGAAGATGAAAACAAGGATAGGGGCTCCCACCCCGGAGCCTGGCCGGGTGCCCAGTCAGAGCTTTTGAACCCAGCCAAGCAGGGAAAGCCTCACGGGGCCCAAAGGACCCCGGTCCAGGGCCATTTTCAGTGCGGTAGGCTGGAGGGCAGAGCCCAGACAGGGCTTCCACCCTTGGGCTTTGCCGGAGACCTGGTCAGAGCTTCTGAACCCGATCAAGCAGGGGAAGCATCCCTGGGTCCTATGGACCCCATTCTGGGCCCTTTGTGGTACTGCCTGCTGGAGGACAGAGCGCTGGATGGGGGCTACTGTCCCAGGGCCCACCAGGAGCCCATCAGAGTTTCTGAGTTTCTGAACCATTCCAAGCAAGTGAAGTCTCCCTGGGCCCCGATGGACCTCAGTCCCGAGCCCTTCCCAGTGCGGTGGCCTATAAGACGTAGACCAGGATGGGGAACCTACCCTGGGACCTGGCCAAGGTCAGAGCTTCTGAACCCAGCCACAGGTGGAGGCCTCCTCGGGCCCGCAAGACCCTGTTCCAGGTGCTTTGCCACACGGCAGGCTGGAGTACGAAGCTCAGGATGGGGGATCCCACCTGGGGCCTAGGGCCTGGCGAGGGACCCTGTCAGGGCTTCAGAACCCAGCCAAGCCTTTAGTTTAGTTTAGCCATTTATAAAGCGCCTGGTTACACCGCCGGTGCGTCCCAGCGCTATAATGGTACTCTGAAAGAAAGGAAAAACAATGACTGCAGAAAAACCCCAGTATCCCTTAAATTGTTACGCTATTGGAGAAGAGCCAAGTCTTTAGCTGTTTGCAAAATTTCATTTCGCATTGCTCGACTCTTAAATCCATTGGGAGAGAGTTCCATATCCTTGCTGCTTGGTATCTAAAGGATCGGGCCCCCATTCTGGCTTTAAAAACTCTGGGAAAAGTGACCAAAGCCCTGTCCCTGGATCTTAGATTTCGACTCGGGCAATACTGCACTAGCATGGAATGCAGGTACCTAGGACCTTTTTTTTGCAGTATACGATGACCATAGCACATAGCCTTGAACATTATTCGTTTCTCCACCTGGTAGCCAGTGTAGTTCTGTCAGTGCTTTCTTTATGGAGGATCTTCTTGGCAGGCTGAGAACCAGTCGCGCTGCTGCATTTTGTACCTGTTGGAGTTTTTTTAATCCCTTCTTTGTGGCACCCAGGTACAGAAAGTTGCCAAAATCCAACTGTGAGGTAATCACTGCATGTACAATGGTTTTCCTCGTTCTTGTAGGCAGCAGGTCTAGAATCTTTCTTAAGATTTTCATGGTTCCATAACATTTTCCTGCAACTTTACGGATTTGATTATCGAAAGTCAGATTAGAATCGAACCATACTCCAAGATTTTTACTTCTATTTTCGGAAGAGGAAAATCTTCCAGTGAAACTCGGCCACCATACTGGTGACCAGATGGACGGAGTCTTGCCCATAATCATCACCTCCGTTTTGTTACCATTGAGCTTCAGGCAGTGTTCAAACATCCACTTAGATACTTCTTCTAAGCATCTAGAAAATTGGATTGCCGCCTGTTCCTCTTTTTGAGATAGCATAACAATTAACTGAGTGTCGTCGGCATACGACACAATAGACACCTTGTATTTCTCAACTCGTTCGGCAAGGGGTCCTACATATAAATTGAATAAAGTAGGACTCAGAATGGATCCCTGCAGAACCCCCTGAGGCAGAGGCATTTCCTTAGATCTAAAAGATTGTTGTTCAACTTGGAAACTCCGTGCTGACAAAAAAGATGACATCCATCGCCAGGCGTTTCCTTTGATACCACACTCCTCCAATCTCTGGAGTAATATTGTGTGTGAGACAGTATCAAATGCAGCACTTAGGTCCAGCATAATCAACGCGACTGTTTGACCTTCATCGGCAAACTTTCTCAGCGTTTCCGTAGCCATTAGCAACGCCGACTCAGTTGAGTGATTGGCCCTAAAACCCGATTGAGAGGGGTGGAAAAGATCATTTTTGTTGATATGATCAACAAGTTGTCTATTCACTAATTTTTCCATAATCTTTGCTAGAAAGCGGGAGTAGGGAAATTGGGCGTAAATTTTCCAGTACGAGCTGGTCTATAGTTGATTTCTTTTTCAGAGGTCTGACTATTGCCTGTTTCCATTTCAGGGGACCTCTCCTGTTTGAAATGAACTTTCAATAAGTTCCGAGATATATGGCATGATCAGATCCTCACCCCTGCATTAATCTCTCTGGGTATGTAGGATCCAATGGAGATCCGGATTTAATACTTCTTGCAGTGGTTTTCAGTGCTTCTAGCTCATGTGTTTTAAAAACCTCCAGGGGTTCCCCTCTAAAATTAGACAGACATTTCATTTCTGTGTCCAACCCTAATTGTGCTTCCACTGGGAATGAATCATATATTTTAGACACTTTATTAGAAAAAAAGTCTGCCACTTTATTACAGTACTCCACAGAAGCACTTGTATCATTGTCCGCACTCTTATATGTTTCCAGAGATTTCAGAATAGCGAACATCCTTGGGCCCTTTGCAGTATGGCTTGCTGGAGGACAGATTCCACTGTGGGGACTCCCACCCCAGGGACTGCTGGGAGACAGGTTAGAGCTTCTGAAGCCTTCCAAGCAAGGGAAGCCTCCCCGAGCCCTATGGACCACCATCCCGGGCCCTTATTGGTGCAGCAGGCTGGAGTACGGAGCCCAGTATGGGACTACCACCCGTGGGCCCAGCCAGGGGCCCAGTCAGAGATCCTGCACCCATCCATGGAGGAGAGGGTTCCCCGGACCCTCTAGACCCCAGCACAGGTGCTTTGCCATGCAGTGGGCTGGAGGGCAAAGCCCAGGGTAGGGCCTCCTACCCCAGGGCCAGGCTGGGGGCCCGTGCGGAGCTTCTGAACCCAGCCAAGCAGGGGAAGCCTACCCAGACCTGATGGACCCCATTCCCAGGCCCTTTGTATTACAGCCAGGTGGGGAATGAGCCCAGGATGGGGGCTCCCACCACAGGGCTCACACGGGGGGCTGGTCAGTGCTTCTGAACCCGGCTAAGCAGGGGAAGCCTCCACAGGCCTGATGGACCCCATCCCAGGCCCTTCGCGAAGTGGCTGGACAGAGAACAGAGCCCAGGATTGGGGATCCAAGAACAGGAAGCCTCCCCAGGTCTGAAGGACCCCTGTCCTGACCTTTCGCATTGCTGCTGGCTAGAGGACGGAGCCCAGGATGGGGGCTCCCACACCAGGGCCAGCCTGGGGCACAATCAGAGCTTATGAAGTCTGCCAAGCAGGAGAAGCCTACCTAGGCCCTATGGAACCCCTTCCTGGGCCCTTCGCAGTGTGGTAGACTGAAGGACGGAGCCCAGGATGAGGCTCGCACCCCGGGGCCAGTTCAGAGCTCCTGAACTCGGACACACAGGAAAGGCCTCTCTGAGATTGCGGGACCCCATCCTGGGTGCTTTGTCATGCGTGGGGCTGGAGGACGAAGTCCAGGATGGGGGCTCCCAACCTGGGGCCCGGCCAGGGCCCCATCAGTACTTCTGAACCCAGAGAAGCAGGGGATGCCTCCACAGGCCTGACAAACCCCCGTCCCAGTCCCTTCGCAGTGCAGCGGACTCAGGCACAGAGCCAAGGACTAGAGCTTACACCCCAGGACATGCTGGGGGCCCGGTCAGAGCTTTTGAACCCGGCCACCAGGGGAAGCCTCCCAGTGCCTGATGGACCCCCAGTACCAGGCCCTTAACAGTGTAGCCTGATGGTAGAAGGCCTCGAAAAATCTACTCGCCCACTCACTATGGCGAGTCAGATTTTGTCAGTTCGAGATATATAGGGCATATTCGACTGTTCTGGTGAGTTGACAATGATCACACAATTTGAGACCAGTTTATGTATCAAGTACATTACAGTTAGGTCGAGTAGATTAGAAGCAGTGGTTATTTGCACATCTCTGAATTTGTGGGTACCCATACTAGCATATGAATTAGAAGGCATTTCTCATAATGACTTCTGTTTTTTACAGCTTTCTTACATTTGGAAGACAGTTGGTAATAATACTTGTTCTATGTTCCCCTAGATTTTGGATCCTACCTGAGCCGGCATCTAGAGAAACCTAGCCAACCTGTATATTTTTTTTAACTAGACACCTAGGGCTATTCAGGGTGGGCTGACTTGCGTGGCGTTCACCACATTTTATTACCCAGAATCCCTTGAAAAACTCACACTTTGACAAAAAAACAAATTTTCCTCACATTTCTGTGATGGAACCTTCTGGAATCTACCGGGAGCCACAAACTTCCTTCCATCCAGCATTTCCCCAAGCCTCCCAATAAAAATGGCACCTCACTTGTGTGGGTAGGCCTGGTGCCCATGACAGGAAATGGCCCAAAAAAAAAAACAAGAATGTAACGCATATTTCCACTGAAAACTGACCCTATTTCCAATGAGCCGAACAGCCCATTTCACGTTCACTTTCAATGTAATGATGTAAGCGCACCATAGGTGCTGATTAACATTACACTAAAAATAATGCCTCGGGTAGCAGGTGGAGCTCTTCCCCTGATCCTGAGGATGAAAAATAAAAGAAGATATGCCTCAGCTGTAAACAGCAGAGAGGTTCCCTGGACGTGTGCAGAGGTTGGATCAGTTCCATCCTTCGCACAAAAGGGGTTAAATAATGGCATGTAGTAAAGGATGAGGCCTCGAGGCCCATACCGGTATGAATTTATCTCGAGCACCTCCTGGGGATCCAGTCCCCAACTTCCCATTAGCGCTGCTCCATCGTCGGTAGGATCCACCTCACCGAGCCCAGCAGTAAGAAAGTCAGAATCCTACAATGCAGGGAGCAGATGCCCAGCAACCACTCATAAGCATTCTCTATCCCTTTCCGTAGGACAGGGGGAGTTCTTTGCTCTTGTAGTTACCAGTTGAGGTGGGTGTGGCTTAGTAGCATTTTTCTGTTTTGATTCCTGTCCTGGGATTGGGTAACTAACCTCATGGTTAAGGACTGGGTCAGGACGAGGGATGTACATGTATACTAATACGTCACTCCATTAGTACAAACTTAACACCCGAATACAAAAGTAAGCAACTAAACGTTACCTTTTCGAAGGGCCTTCCACTGCTCCAGAACACAAGTGGCCACGGTTTTAGTAATTTTTTATCTGTTTGAGCTAGAATCAAAAATGTTGTTAAAAGCTGCAGATTACGCAGCAGATGATGAATTATGTAGCAAATGAAACAGACCCTTAAGTATGCGTAAAATGCTGCTATCTCCAAATCTTATAATTCCAGTGGAACTGGCATTAACAGATGGTGAGAAAGATTGTTTCTTCTGTAGCTCTCTGCAACACCACCCCACTCTTCACTTTCAGGCAGAGGCTTCCACCATTAAGCAGCAGTTGTTTTTGTAAAAGGTGAATCCATGAGTGGCAGATAGGAGGCCAGCAGAGTTGTGTTGAGATACAAAGCCCTCATACGCTCGACCCCTTTTGCCTCGGAGTAATGGTACATGAGAAAGAGGAAAGGAGAGAGATTCATGGATATTGCAAAAGATATGGTTTAGAAGAGGGAGCACAGCGTAGGGGCTCATTTTTTTGTTTACAAATGGCCACAGACAACTCCCTCCTAGAGATACCCCCAAGGAAGAGGATGATATGTGGGTTTATTGTCTTTCAAAATGGCCATCTATTAATGCAGCAGGTACTGCTGCCAGATGTGTAAGTGGCCCCTGCTGCTCAGTTATGGCTGTCTTACCATGAAAAAGCAGAATGGGGGGCATTTTCATTGCTAGTATTACAGCCCAGGTCACTCTTGTTGCTTCTTTTAAACAAAAAGGGGTAGAAAGTATCATTGTTGTTGCTGGTACAGTGGCTCCAGGGCCCAGACATATGAGGGGCCAAGCAAACCCAATTATGTCTGTTTTACAATCTTTCCTTCCTTGCATCAGGCCCCACTGCACACTTGCTATGCCAATGCTGCTTTCTGACTCGGAGCAATGGCCCACTGGAGGGGAAGATTAAAGTAGAAGAAACACCTTTTTTGGCCTCGGAGAGATGGCAGAGAAGGGGATGTGGCAAGAAGGGAGTCCATGTTTTTAACAAATGGCAGAGGAAATCACCCTCTTTGCAAGGCAGTATCTATCATCAGTGAATCAGATGCAACAACACTGGGGCCCAGAGGTCTGAGGGGCTCCCGACATCACAATTATGACTGTTCCAAGTGGCATGGGAGCTAGTTTTCCTTTCTAGCATTAGAACCTAGTGTACCCTTGTTGAAAAAAGGAAGGCAATATATGGAAGCCTGTTTCAAGTTTGAAGTGATGGTCAGGTATGGTGGGGAAGGGCTTAAAGAGGCAGAGGAGCTAGCCTTTTACTCAGGGATGCAGTTATCATTAGTTCAGCTGGTGCAGTTGGCGATTCTGCCAACACAGAAACTGAATGTGAAACAAGATTGCCATTGCTTCTCTGGTGCATACTTTCTGGAGAAGGGCCATACAGAAGTCAGCATTTGCTGGAAAGTGATATGGGTCACCACCAATCCTCAGGAGGTTCCACAGCCATTTGAATACAGATGCATACATCACCTCAAATACATTAACACTTGATTTTATATCAGTAATGAATAGTAGCATGCTGAAAAATATTGTGTACGGTCTGTATGGATAGACCAATGGAAAGCAATAGGACCTTTTCATTGCTCTGCAAGGTATTTTTGATTAGTAAGTGCTAAACATGTCGCCAGCATGTACTCCCAATGTAGCTCCTGCCTTAGTATAATGTAGTCCAATACAATGCTCTCTTATTTATAGTAAGTACTATTTAATTGTTCTTTATTTGCCCTCATTATAAATGTTATTACAGTGGCAATCCTTACTCTGAATGACCAAATATGTCTTAAATCTTTTTGTTCTGGACCAAGATGGTCTATCTTTTAGGTATAGCTAATTTTCTATTTTTTATTTTCCAAAATGTTTTCCTTTTTAATATCATGTAATTTTTAATAATTATTCAATACTCAAATTGTTTCATTTTTGATAATTTTGATTAGATCTCTAGCAAGTTATGTCCAAATTAGGGCTCTGCATCCCACCAGCTTTCATTCAGCATCTTTACTTTTGGATGTTTCTGGAACATGCGCTTCTCTGCTTTCCCCACCAGGGCAGTAAGAGTTACACTGACTACCAGGCATGATTATTCTTAGCTTGCTAGTGGCCTTTGAAAAAATGTTAGTCCTCCCTGAGGGATTTTGTAACAATTTCTGCACACTAGCATACATTGTTATGTGAATTAATTTTATGTTTGTGACTGATAAAACTGGACATTTATTAGGCTCATAGGGCAGGCATTGGCAGAAGGTTATTTACTGCAAGTATACCCTCTTACTCACATAGGGTTATTTACCCTCTCTTATGCTACACTGAGGTTTTCTTATAAACTACTATTATTTGTGCTCCACTGTCCTTGTGCTTTACTTGATTCAAAAGGCTTTCTGTTTCAGCTCAGTAGTGGGGTTTCTATGATAATACTTACCTGGAGTATACATTTTTTACTCACAACAGATTAACTCCTAGATAAGAAATAAACATAGAATAAATTTAAACCAAAATATTAAACAATAAATAAAAATGTTGTCTTATATAAATAATTAAAACTTAAGTTTACAACATTAAGAATTAAGGGCCTGATTTAGATATCGGCGGATGGGTTACTCAGCCACAACGGTGATGGATTTCCCATCCGCCGAAATATAAATCCTATTATATACTATGGGATTTATATTTCAGCGGACGGGATATTCCTCACCTTTGTGGCGGATTAACCTATCCTCTGAAATCTAAATCAGGCCCTAAGTTTATAACTTAAATATTAAAAAATACTTACCGGGGGGTGGCTGCCTGGCCAAGATGGTGGATGGGAGTCACTGACCTCCTGCGCGGCCGGAAGGAGGCAACTGTGTTGGAGGCACCATGGACTCAGATTAATTAATATTACCTCACCGTTGACACCTGCAGCATTGTGGCATCCAGATTTGGACAGAATGGGTGGCAGGGCATTCCCTGCCCTGACTCTGTGAGTAAGGGCTGGAGACCCGTGCCGAGAAGATGGTGGCACCCACAATGTCGGCAGGCGTGGAGCAGACTTGCCGATCTTTCGGACTCTTCAGAGGCAAATGCTGGCCGGCTTCCCGAGCCCCCTCCTCGACTCTTGCTGCATCCGGGGCCTGGAGGTGGCTGCTTCAGCAACAGGATTGAAGATGTGGGTGGGAGGCCTGAGTGGGAGTCCCCCACTCAATGACGGGCCTGACCCAGCAACACCAAAGGTAATAAGTTGACTGACCCCCTTCCTTGCAGACTGCATAGAAGTTAGTCTGGCTTGCTGAGGGGGTGGCAGCAGATGTAGACCCTGGGGGAGGGCTCAGGACTAGAGATTAGAAACTAAAGTCCTTGACTGCCACGATGGGAGAGCCATAAGCAGTGCAACTGTCCTGATCGTTTTGAAGTTGGCATGGGACATGGAAACGCCTCATTGAGCAGGGTGGAGCAGTGACCCCTCTTGACAAGCAGACTTTGAAACCTGGGTTACAGCTTGCTCCCGGGAAGAGGCCACTTCTATGCTGGTGGTGGTGCCTCTGTACCCTGGTGATTTGCACACTGCGGCAGGGGTCTCTAACCTTTTCTGAAAAAAGAGCCACTTATGTTCAGTGAAAATCATACAGCGCTACTAATATTAGTGTTGTAATAGTGACAACATCAGACATGATTACATTGATGGCTGTCCTATGCAAGATTACCAGCAGTGATCACCTTAGTGCAGCAGGAAGGGTTGCCAGCAGCAATGTTAAAAAAGCTTTGTGAGTTTCACAAACATGTGCATGAAAAAGTAATGATGGTCATAGCTGCAATGCCTGTGGCACCAATGTTATAACATTAGTAATAAGTCTGCCAAAAACCACATGATTTATCACTTAAATATCAGCTTAAAATATAAATTGAAAATGTAGCCATTTTTTTCAAAGCATCAGTTTATGAGTTCTGAATATACATACATTTTGATCTCGAATATACATACCTAATGTTGGCATCCATAAATTTTTTCAGCCAAGCAAAAGCTTCTCTTTTAGTAGGCTAGTCTGCACACAGGAGAGCTACGTACAGGCTGCTGGAGAGCTACCAGTAGCTCACAAGCTACTTGTTGGAAAAGCCTGGGCTAGCCCCTACCCACATGACATAGTGCCCAGACTATCATCCTACCCAAAAAATAATCATTCTGCGAGAGGCACACAAATTTCCAAACTCCATTTCAGTGGAGATGCACCGATTGTGCTCCAAGATCTATCCTAGACTACCTTGGGAAAATGTTGCATGCTACGACCACTAACAGATGACCTAAACAAGGCCAAGGTTTGATTCTGTTGAACAATTCCGTGTGGATAGGCCTTTACTACAGAAGGGAAACAATGCCATGCAGTGACAATAGAGGAGGATCTTAACCTGCTGCGTATAGACCCCAACCAGTGATCCGACAAGTTGTACAGGGGGGCAAAACATCCCAAGTGGGGAGAGCGGACGTTCTTCAAAACCACATCGACAACATGTAGCAGGAATGACAAGAAAGGAAAATTGGAAAACTTGACCAATCTGTACCCTACGTAGCCCAGATGGGATGCGCCGAATGGCCAGGCTTGCACTCTCCTGCACGACGTTAGGGGCAGCACTTGCAATGCCTCCACATAGTATTCTCACCAATATCTTCTCCACGAGGGCAATAACTGGTACATATTGTGTCAGTGGTAAGGAACCCACAAGGGATTGATGTATGTTTTTGTTCATTCTTGGATACGTAATTGTTCCAGTTTTGGTGGATGTGGATAGGTGGGTGAGTGTTGCTGAAGTTGGGGGGATAACATTTGATTCCCAGATATGTCTCCATATACACTAGATTCCAGGTGCACACTCGGGATATGGACTTGGTTTGCCTAGTGAATATTCCAGGTTCTATCATGTGATGTGATGGGGCTTAATTCCCCTTCGAAGTGAAAGAAAATCCACAACTTACTTGTGATGGGAGAAACTAAGGCAACTTCTCGTCAGTTGGGACAGGTGGACGCATGGAGAGTGCTTCACCCTGTGAGCAGGGATAACATATTCTGCTGGAAAGTGCACAAATTCTACTCAAGGATAGATATGATATATGTCTCGGGAGACACTGACTATGCCCTTAATCACAGATGCAGGGATTGGGGCTGTTGGAGAGGAAATCATATGCAAAACTTTTAAACCGAATTACGACTTTTTGGGAGAGAAAAATAATAAACGTGGACCAACTACAAGTTATAGAAAATATTGTAAAATAAGAGAAATGTAATTACTGGCCTACATTAAATCATGCTAATATAATGTAAAATGTACATATTATTTAATTTTCTTCCCTATCATTTGCGTTATGCTTTTGTATTAATGGACTACCTAAGCAAGTGACCAGAGGTTCATTTTTTTGCAACAATGCTGTTCATTTTCTGAAAGACATTTTAATGAGGGAGGGTTCCCCGGAATTGTTACTGTCGGACAATGGAGTGTAATTTGTGGATCATGAAATGGAAGTGTTTTTGAAAGAATCAGAAGTATGATATTTAAAGAGCTCGCTTTTCCATCCCCAAACTTTCGTTGAAAGAATAAATAGGGTTGTGGTGAAATGTATAAAGTGGGCAAAAACAATGGTTATGTCCTCCTGAGGCTTGGAGACTTTAACTTCCATGTGGAAGCATATGCTGATCCAGATACTTCAAGCCTGCTAGACCTGATGAGTAATGCTGATCTAAAGCAACTTGTCATTGGCGCCACACACAAGGCAGGACACACATTGGACGGCATATTTTCCAATAACTCGCAGCTGCTATTCACGGGTCTTCTCCCATTGGTTTGGTCAGACCACAAGGCGGTGTTATTTGAGCTGACCATGCCTGACCGACACACTAGGAAACCAGTAAATAAACAACTGGTTAGCAGAACATGGAATAAGGTAGAAGCTGAGGAACTACAGGAATTGTTAACCTCTACATCTTTCATTCTACCTAAAGACCTGGATGAGGCTACAATTTCATACACTAACTGGCTGGAAGCAGCAGATAACAAGCTAGCTCCCAAGAAACTCCTCCTCCCCAATAGGGCACGACCTACCTCTCCTTGGTATACCCAAGAACTTAGAGATCAAAAATTGGCCTGCAAGCACCTTGAAAGAATCTGGAGGAAGGAGTATAATGATAGGGAAAAAAATGAATACAAACTAAGCTTAGCTCAGTATAAACAGCTACTTTAAAAAACAAAACAAGAGTTTTTTGCCCAAAAAATTAACTCAGCAAAAAACTCAACTAAAGAACTGTTCAAAATGGTAACCACCCTAGCACATCCAGTCCCTCCTCCCATTCCAGCTAGCCAGGAACTTTGTGATAAGATAGCTAAATTTTTCTTCGACAAAGTTGAGGCCATCTTTTCTACGTTCACTGACTCAACGATCAAGACGTCTTCGGCTCACACAGTAGATCTCAAGTCAGGAAAAAGCTCTCTGCCACAGTTTGATAAATTTGCCCCAGTTACTGCCATAGACACTCTTAAGCTTCTTATGACGGCGAAATCGGGCTCACCATATGATCCATGCCCAGTCTCAATATTAAAATTAGCACCCGAGCCAGTCAAATTAACATTGACTTCCATCATAAATGCTATGTTTGCGGAAGGGTACTTTCCCAAAACATGGAAAAGTGCATCCATACTGCCCCTGCTCCAAAAACTGAGTCTAGACCCTAAAGACTCTAATAACTTTAGACCCATCTCTAGACTCCCACTTCCTGCAAAAATCACAGAGAAAATCATGAATGCACAACTTAGTTTGTTCCTGGAAGAAGCTCAGGTGCTGGATCCCACCCAGTATGGTTTTCGAGGGGGGCACAGCACGGAGACCGCTCTTCTTAAATCCACTGAAGAAATCAGGGCTATACTTGACCAGGGAGGAAAAGCCGCTATGATTATGTTGGACCTCTCAGCGGCCTTTGAAACGGTCCATCATGTTTTACTGATGGACCGGCTGCAAGAGATTGGAGTCCAGGACACCACCTGGAAATTACTCAAATCCTTTCTGTCAAATAGATCACAGACTGTCTCCCTCGGCGAATTCTCTGCTAAACCTTTTTCTCTGCCCTGTGGAGTCCCTCAAGGGTCATCTATGAGCCCAACACTTTTTAACGTCTATGTGTCATTATTGGCTCCCCTGATTGAATCTTTTGGTTTTAATCTGACCTCATATGCATACGACACCCAAATTGTGGTGTCACTGCTGCCAGGAAGGCTGCAGGGAACGGCGTCCCGATTCCATAATTGCATGACAGCTGTGGGTAACTGGATAGCCCAAAATTGCCTTAAACTCAACTCCAGCAAAACGGAGGTTGTGTTGTTCGGCAATGACCCCAATTTTTAGACCCCGGCATGGTGGCCGGATACATTGGGTCCTCTCCCCACTCCTATCAAGAAGGTAAAAAATCTGGGAGTCTGCATAGACAACAAACTCCGTTTTAGGGATCAAGTGAATGCCGTGGTCTCATCTGCATCGTATATTCTGAGATCCTGCAAGAAAATTATGCCATTCCTGCCCAAAGATAGTCAACAAACAGTTATCACTGCTTTAGCCATGTCCAGATTCGACTATTGTAATAGTCTCTATATCAATATCCAGGAAGGGCTTATGAACAAACTCCAACTTCTGCAGAATGCAACTGCCAGATTGCTTACCGGCATACTAAAACATGCCTCAATCTCGGCTGAGATTAGGAGGCTTCACTGGTTGCCCGTTAAAAAACGTGTTCAGTTTAAATCTCTGTGCATGGTTCATAAAGCCCTTCAAGGAACTGGGTCAACTACCTAAAACTGCAATTCCATTGATATGTACCAAAAAGATCACTACGCTCCTCAGAAGCAAAATTGGTGTCGGTGCCCTATGTAAAGAAAGCTAACTAGGGTGGCAGAAGTTTTGTGGTCGGTGCAGCCAAGGCATGGAATGGCCTCCCGTTGCATCTTAGATGCATGACAAATCTACTTGCCTTTAGGAAGGCCTTGAAAACCTGGCTTTTTACTGTTTAATCTTTAACATCACTCCTCCGGTTTTAGGCCGCTGTAAGACTTCATTATAGCGCCAGGACACCTCCGGGTAACAGTTGCGCTCTAGAAATGTCAATAACATAACATGACATGGAGGAGGCAATGAAATCTATGTTGTGGTTTTATGGAGCCACACCACATTCTCTCACCGAGGTGGCTCTTTTTGACTTGGTTAGAGGGCATCAATCCACGTTGATACTCTGCCCAGTGTGGTTGACTAAGGCTATACACAACAAGGTTATGAGCTGTGTTGATCCGAAAGTCATGTATAGTAGGGTGGAAAAAGAGCAGAATAAAATGAAAGAAAGGTACGATGTAAAAATGTCTACCAAACAAGTAGTCTTTCGCCCTGGTGATGTGGTGCGTGTCAAGAAAGCAAATTTTGTGAAGAAAGGAGATGTGGGTTTTAGTGACCCAGTTTCTGTCCAAAAGGTGTGTGATAACTCTGTAGTGGTTCAGGGAGGGCATTGGTGGAATGTGAGTAAAGTTGTAAAAGTACTGGATGTGGCTAAGAATGGGTCACATGGCACAACAAACATGGAGAAGGCGGAGGATTAGTCAGCTCCTAAAAAGGGATCTACGGTTGTGGAGCTACGTAGGTCTGCACATGGAAAATATTTACAATAGAAATTGAGATAAGGGGCATTCTTATGCTCTCTTTGCATCATATGTTTGTTTAATGTTTTTTGTTTACCTTTTATTAGATAGTTGTTAGACCTTGCATCTCTTGACGTGGTTCCCCCTGACTTTTTGCCTCTACCTTCTCTATTTTTGATGCTGTGATGGATTTCATTTTACTGGCTTAGATGCTTTGGGCACTTTGCCACTGCTGATCAGTGTCAAAGTGCAAGTGCTCCCTGTGCAAAGTGTAATGGTAATTGGTTGTCCATAATTGGTATGTTTGCCTTACTAGTAAAGTCCCTAGTAAAGTGCACTATGTGTGCCAGGGCTGGTAATGCAAAAGCTACTGGTGGGCCTGCAGCACTAATTGTGCCACCCACACATGTAGCCCTAAAGAGAGAACTCAGGCCTGCCACTGCAGTGCCTGCGCGCAGTTTGCTAACTGCCATGTTGTCCTGACAAGTGCACCCACTTGCCAGGCCTTACCCTTCCCTTTCCATGCACATCAGACATCCCTATAGTAGGCCCAAGGTACCCCCCTGGGCAGGGTGCAGTGTTTGTGAAAGGTAGGACATGTACTGAGGTGTCTACCATGCCCTAACAGTGAAATACTCTCCATTTCGTTTTTCACTGTTGCAAGGCCATCTTGCCCGTAGGACAGAATGGGAAAGGCTGTGTAATAGGTTTCCAGCCTATCTTCCCATAGGTTTAAGATGGAGAGGTGAAGTTTTGTAGTGTAGTTCCTATTTCCCTAATAGGCTCTGCGCATTGGAATAATATACCCTATAGGCTTGACATAGGACTGAGGTTGGTATGTCCCTATCGAGTATATTAAACTTAATTACTTTTGTGCCAGCTAGCTCAGAGGCCACTAGAAACTCCTTGAGGACAAGAAGGGAGTAGTTTCTGGCAACCGCATAAACATGACTACTTTGTTTCCCTTTAGAATCGGAACACGTCTCAGAATTGTGGAAACAATAGATAACAGTTTCACTCAGTCAATCGTGCATGCTTAGTTTCCACAGAGTTACACAGAAAGGAAAGACGGGTGTTTCAATAGAAAGGTTTTATTGAACAGTCTTGTTTCTCGTGTAAGAGATATGTGCTGTTATGATCACAAGACAGTATGCAAGATAAATAATGTACAGCGTAAGCAGTAGAAATAAATAATACAGTGCTAGCATTATCTTTTAGCATATATTCACGTACATAAATAACATGAGCTAAAAATGCGAGTACTCATACGATGCGTCTCTAAGCTAGTCTACCCCAATGGACCTAACCTAGTCTAGGTGTAGGGAAAGGTAAGAAGTCGGTGGAGTATTCTCTAGTTTGGTATACTAAGAGTATGTTAAGTCTAGTATGCCAAGAGTCCCTCTAGGTTCTAGTCAGCTCCATACCTTGAGAATGAGAGAGGTGGGAATCTCTTGCCGGATCTGGAACTCTAACACCTCGCAAAGGGAGTCAGAACACTGGAAGCTGGATTCTTCTGCGAGAAGGAATGACAGCGTCTTCTCAGTGCGTCAGGCCGGGATACGGGCTCCTCTGAAGTCGAGGTCTCCTTTAACTTGCTTGGGCAAGGGAAGGTATATTTATACCTGGTAGGTGTCTTGGAATGTTAGCATTGACGTGAAGTCGGACAGAGAAAGACGTCAGGAATGAACCCCTAAGGTATAACGGTTCATACATAATAGATGAGTTCTTGGAGAAATCAATAATCCTGTGCTAGGGGAACTCCCGAGAGCTTAAGGGTCTGGTTTCTAAGAACTTGTTGTGACGTTAGGGTGGACGGATGTCGGTGACCATGCCTGTATTTGGAGTGCACGGCTAATGCCTAAATAAGGACTGGGATTCTATGCCTATATAAGGGCAATGCGAATTGTGCCTATATAAGGACATGTCTCAGGAAAAACTATATACGGACACCTAAAGCGGAATACAAAGGTTTAGTGTGCCTGAGCTCACAATTTAATAACACATCTATTTGTGAAGGTGGTTTTTGAATTTTGTGTTTAGAAACCACGCTGTTAGAAGTGGCTGGTTTTTTTGTTCTAACAATTCTGTGTGTCTCTGCCTGGTTGTGGATTGACTGTTCGGATCTGAATGTGAAAGGATCTGGGAAATGTCTTGACCCAGGGACGGGAGGTGAGACAGCAACAGGCTGACCTGCATCTGGAGTGTAGGGGGAGGAGTAGCCCCTGGAGGTGAAGAGGCCTGGGCTGCTGCCATAAAACAAAGGCTCCATCTCCTGCTGAGTGAATGAAGATCCAGACCCCCACTATCAAAGGAAGAAGGTGTGAGAAGTTGGCCTGGTATATGCTGTCACTAGTTATAGTGGGCACCTTGCACCAGTCCAATCGACCTTTATTGATGATAGGTTTAAAGACAACCTTTATTGAAAGCTATCCTAGTGGTAGCTATGGAGAGCAGCCTTCAGGCTAAGTCTTGAAGGAGTGTTAAGCTATTGTTTTACCAGTTATAACCTCATGAATGACCAAATGAAAGGAGAACCACACCAGGTATATATATAAAATATATGTATTTATTACAAAACACAACCCAATAGTCTCTTTATGAGGCTAGAGGTGAAAGTACACAATTTACAAGTCGAAAAGCACAGTAAAATAGCACAATATACGATTAGCCCTAGGGGCGTACCAAACCATATATTAAGAAAGTGGTATAAGAACCACGACTTAAGTAGACACAAGGCCTAGAGCCTGTAGAATCGCTGGGACCCCAAGGAACCACCCAAGGTAGTGACACAGGGGACCCACGGGGCTGTGTGCAGTGTGTGAACACAGCCGCGAGCTCCGTTAAAGTCTATGGGAAAGTCGCGGTTATCGTTTTAGAGTTTAGGGACACTTAGAAATGGACTAGGACCAAACCCTCTTGGACTTAGACAGTTCTAGGGTCAACACCCACGGGAGCACCAGAGTACTCGAGTTACCTCACCCAGGGAAGCCGGGTGCATAGGTGTCAAATGGTGTCAGGTCGCGTCGTCGTTTTCAATGGCCGCCTGCCACGAAGTGCTGCTGCCGGGAAGATGCGAAGTGTCCGAAGAGATCCAAGCCTGGATCAGAGATGAGAGGAACCTGAAAGCAGAGTGGACAGAGTCTGGGTCACTTGCCAGTGACCAGGGGCACGATAGTCGAATGCCCACCGATGTCGGGTGCTTCAGGTAAAAGAGGTGAAGCTTGACTCTTCAGCCATGAGGACCAGGAGGCGTCAACAACAATCAGGAGCTGGATTCGAGCTGTCCCACGAAGGATGTCGAGTGCTGCAGCATTAGTGTCCGGATTGAACACAACAAGCCTTGGCAACAGCAACCCACGCAGAAAAGAGAAAGATGCTTCGGAGCAGACCAGCAAGGTCTGAGGGACTCACCACTTGGTGGGGAGTTAGGACACGTCTGGAGCAACCAGAAATGCTCATTAAAAATCAGAGTTGCCTTCACAGGGACCCACCAGTCAACAGATGAGGGATCGCGAAGGAGCCTCGAGCAGAAATGCAAGAAGCGGGCCCACGGAACACTCGTGGAGTGTAGGCTCACAATCTTTGAGGCAAATGGTGCTCGGGGCCTGGGCTACAAGTAACCCAAAGCAGGACTTCAAGGGTTGTCGAAAAGTCAATGCACTAGCAAATGTGCTTGCTGATCAGGGTTTCCGGTTCCACGCTACTCACGAGGGCTGCAGGCCTCAGCTTTGCTGGGGACTTGGGTTGGCCTCTGTGATGTCTGGAAATCCTCTTCCTGGGCTGCAAGTACTTCGGAGTCCGGCGGGAGATTCAGAGATGCAGACCGGCAAATGCTTTGTTGGTGCCTGCCAAGCAGGGGAGTCACTCCTTGACCCCAAGGGAGATTTCTTCAGTCCTCTAGTCTTTAGTAGAGCGTCGAAGTTCCAGGATTCAGCTTCAGAGTTTCGTCCAGGGATATCTAAAGTCCTGTTGCCAGGGTTCCCTTACTTATACTAAAGAAAGGGGTTGGACTAACTCTGGGAACCCACCTATGGGAGGATTTTGAAAGAGGGGTGTCTACACCCATTTCCTTTGTCCAGTTTTGCGCCAGAGCAGGGGCTGGTAGCCCCTGCAACCGGTTTGAACTGGGGTATGCACAGGGACACCAAATGTGCCCCCAGTGCAGGACTTCAAAGCACTCTGGGAGTGCACCCACCCAGCCCCAATACACTAACGCCTGTCTGGGAGGTGGTTACACCTCCCTGTGACAGGAAACCTACTTTCCAGGCCTCCCCTGCCGGAGTTTCGATCAGCAGCAGGAGGCCAGACTCGTGTTTGTGGCTGCAGCATCCATTTTGTGATGCCAGGGCTCTTTAAGGTTTCTACCGGGTATACCGGTGGGGACATGTCTCTCCCTCTAGAAGGGTGGAATTCTACCCCTGCCGCCAGGACTGGCGGGGGGGGTAGGATTCCAAGGTGTTTGACACCCAACACGACATGTTTCTGTGCAGCCAGTCCAAAGTTAGCATTTTACCGCAAGGTTATAATGCACGTAAGAGTATATGGTCAGGCTGCACCACAGACAACCCCGGATAGGAGATTCCGAGGGCTGCAGAGGGGCTCTGCTCATGCATGGGCACCCTCTCACATATATCCAAGCACCTTGCCTTCAGGATTGATAAGGCCTGCCATAGGGGTGACTGATAGGTTTCTATGTGCAGTGATAGGTGAGATATAGTGAACCTATATCTCTGTAAGGGGTGCATGCCCCACCTCACTCAGGCTGCAGTAGCAGTCCTATGGTGTCATTTTGGATGGCCTTCCAGGGGTGGCACAATACATGCTTCAGCCCCTGGTAGGCCTCTGGGGTGCCTATGCCCTGGGTACATAGGATACCATATACTACGGACTTATAAGGGCACTCCAGAATCCAATCTGGGCTGTACCTAAAGTACATGGAATCCATTTTAAAGAGAAAGCAGATAAACTGGGGCCCTGAATAGCAGGGTCCCAGTCCAACTAAGTCAAAAACCAGCAAAACACCAGGAAAAAAGTGGGGGCAACCATATAGTCAGATTCCACCTTCCTACAGAAGGTGTCACTGGCCGGGAGACACCCAGAACTGTTTTGGACAGGGGCAGTGCCCCCTGAACACAAAGACTTCAAAGACATTTAGGGGTATAACTATGAGAGCTGAAACCCCTGGACTTTAGACTGATATCCATATTGAAAAAGGATTGAACCTACTTGGTGCTCAAGAGGAACCTCTGCCAAAGAAGAACAGCTGAAGAGACTGAAGAGAAGGACTGACCCTTGCTGTGTGTTCTGGGGCCGGCCTGCAGTTTGCTGGTTTGACTAAGGAGAGGACAAGGGACTTTGCTGTGTCCCCCTGCTTGTGAGGACTTTGCTGTGTGCTGTGTCCTGAAGTAGCGTGTCTCCAAGGGCCCGAGGAGAACTGGCTCCCGGTTGTGGAAACTCAGGAACATAAAAGTTTCCAAGTGTGTCTCAGCGACATTGTGTGTGTGTGCTTTGTGCAGCCTGAGACCTTCGCGAGGATTGCCCTGTGATCGTGGGCACCCGGAGTCCAAGTGAGTCTCAGCGACGCTGTGTGTGTGTGCTTCGTGCAGCCTGAGACTTTCGTGAAGATTGCCCTGTGATCGTGGGCACCCGGAGTCCAAGTGAGTCTCAGCGACGCTGTGTGCCTGTGCTTTGTGCAGCCTGAGACCTTTGTGAGGATTGCCCTGTGATGGTGGGCACCCGGAGTCCAAGTGAGTCTCAGCGATGCTGTGTACGTGTGCTTTGTGCAGCCTGAGACCTTCGTGAAGACTGCCCTGTGATCGTGGGCACCCGGAGTCCAAGTGAGTCTCAGCGACGCTGTGTGCGTGTGCTTTGTGCAGCCTGAGACCTTCGCGAGGATTGCCCTGTGAGCATGTGCACCCGGAGTCCAAGTGAGTCTCAGCGACGCTGTGTGCATGTGCTTTGTGCAGCCTGAGACATTCGCGAGGATTGCCCTGTGATCGTGTGCAACCGGAGTTCAAGTGAGTCTCAGCGACGCTGTGTGCGTGTGCCCGGTTGCAGCCTGAGACCTGCGTGAGAAATTTCCCCGTGACTGTGTGTCCTGGAGCAGCCTTGTTCTCTGCTTCGATTGACAGCGTGGCCAGAACTTCTGTGATCGTCATTGCCATCGGCCCGGACCGGCATCCCCAGAGGAGCTGTGGGAATTCACTGCCGCCGGCCCGAGCCTGCCTTTGCCAAGGAGAGACCTCGAACCATCACCATCGTCAGGGGTCCGAGTTTCACCGCCCAAGATCAACAAAGTCGCACCGGAGGCCCAAGCCGCAAGGAGAAGAGAGGAGAGTGAGATTGCACCCCCCAGGTAACGCTCAGCGAGAGTGCGTGTGTCGCCGCCTGGGGCGGGGTGTGAGCTACGAGAGAAACGCTCTCGGCCTTTCCCATCTTTGCAGCGCGAGCCCCGCTCAAGTCCGTATCGTGGCCCGTACTCGCCGGGGAGTGGCAGTACCGGGGCCGGAGTGTGGAGCGGCACTTTGTTTTCCATCGTAACAGTGTTGGGGGCATATTTTGGCAGTAGCTGACCGCGAGTCAGTAAGAGTGGCATAGAGGCTGTCCAGAGCACCCCGAGTGGTGCCGGAGTACCTGATTTTTGCATTACGAACTGCCTGATTGTTGCATTACGAATTGCATTATTTTTGCATTACGAACTGCCTGATTGTTGCATTACGAATTGCATTATTTTTGCATTACGAACTACCTGATTGTTGCATTACAAATTGCATTATTTTTGCATTACGAACTGCCTGATTGTTGCATTACGAATTGCATTATGTTTGCATTACGAACTGCCTGATTGTTGCATTACGGATTGCATTATTTTTGCATTACGAACTGCCTGATTGTTGCATTACGCATTGCATTATTTTTACATTACGAATTGCCTGATTCTTGCATTACGAACTGCATAGCATTGCATTAGGACTGCATTGGATCATTGAGAATTGCTCATTAATACTGCAAGAACCTACCAGTGCGTGCTGGCCTAATAACCGTCAAGGTGAAATATTACAAATACGCATATGTTGGATTTTTTATTGTGTGGTCTTATCGTATATCTTTTTTTATAAACATATAATTGTTTTTATGAAACTCGTGTGGAGTCCATTTGTGGTGTTATCACTGTGTCACTGAGAGCGTGGATGCAAATACTTACACATTTGCCTTGGAGATAAGCCTGGCTGCTCATGCCAAGCTACCAGGGGGTGAGCAGGGGTTATCTAAAGGTGTGTCCCTCCTTACCCTGACGTAGAAGCAAGGGTCCCTATTTGGACTAAGGTACATACCTCAGCCAAATAGAGACCCCCAGGTCTAACATTGGTGGTCAGCGGTGTGGGATTGAAACGTGTATTTGCAAATTCACTCACAGTGATTGGTGTACATCACTAGTTTAGCGCAGACCACGACGCAACCACATATTGTGTTTTGATGTTTGGTTCTATTTTAGAGCGACCTTTAAGCCACATATCATGTCTCAGAGGAGTCAAGTAGCCAGTGAGGTTGCAGAATTGGAGTTGGACATTGAGGCATTGCTTACCTACAAAGTTGATCAACTGAGGCAATTCTGCAGAGCTTTGGGATGTCCCATGAAAGGTAGCGCCAAAAAGGAGGAGCTGCAAATGGCCTTGAGGCCCTGGTGGGAAGCCAAAGGGGCTCAGGAGACAGATGATGCTGAGGTGGATGAGGATGACCCAGGGAATGGATTTGGCCTACAGGATTTGCCAGTGGGAAGGCCAGCCTTATGGGCTGGTAGTGACCATTCCAGGAGGAGTTTTTCCCCAGAGGAGCTGGAGGAAAACCAAAGGGTCAGAGAGCATGAGTTGGAGGTTTTAAAACTTAAGGCTCAAGCAGAAGAGAAAAAACTGCTCATTGAAAGTGAAAAGGGAGCAGAGGAGAGCAAGAACTCTCTCGCCTTGGAAGAGAAGAAGATTCTCTTGGCTCATCAGTTAAGCATAAGGGAACTGGACCATAAGGCTAAACAGGCGGAGTCCAGTTCGAATGGTGGCAGCACACAACCAGTGCCAGCGGGTAAGGTGTACATTCCCAAAGACTTAGTGCGAGATTACCAAAGGGTTGATGATATTTATGTGTGGTTCACGGCATATGAGATCGCACTGAGGATGAATGAGATGCCTGAGAAGCATTGGGGGACGGGCCTATGGAAACACTTTGAGGCTTCTGGGAGGGATGTTTTAACACCTTTAGAGAGGGCGGGAACCCTGACCTACGCCAATATGAAGAAGGCTTTATGTCTCAGGTATGGGCTCACTCCTGAACAGTACCGGCAGAAATTCAGGAACTTCAAGAAACTGGAATCTAGTACTTGGGTGGAGTGTGTGAATGCGTACATGCGTGCACTGGATGGTTGGATGAAGGGCAGCAAGGTAACTGATTTTAAGGGCTTATGCGATTTAATTAGTTGGGAGCACTTGAGTAGTCTGTGTTCCAGAGCTGCGCCAGCATCTTTTGGACAGTAAGCTGACTGATCCCGGTAAGCTTGCTGAAGAGGCGGAACGCTGGACCAGCACCAGGGTCCACAAAGGGATTGGAGGTACCACTACCAAAGGTGCACAGGGTCCCCCGCAGAAGGAGGGGGAGAACAAGGGTAACCCCAAGGAGTACTCTCAAGGGCCCCAAGGTAGTTCCCAGGCGAAAGGGTCTCAGTCCCCCAAGGCTAAAAGGGCCTGGTCCCCTAAGGGCAAGCGGGACCACAGAGGTCCTCCTACTTGTTATTTCTGTAAAGAAGTGGGTCACATTGCCCCTAGATGCCCCAAGAAACCACCTGCACCCACTGGTGCCCCAACACCGGGTTTAGTGAGTGTAGCGTTGGGGGAGGAATTGAGTCCTTGGAATGGGGAGGAGCAAGCAGTTATGACCCTGGTCTCATTAGGAGATCGAGAGATGGTCCAGGAAGTCTCTCTGCCTGAGAATACTAAGAAGTACAGGCAGTGGGTGACCATCAATGGAAGGAGGGTGGAGGCTCTGAGAGACACCAGAGCCACTTTGACATCTGTCAGGTGTCAGTGGGTGTCTGAAGAGCAGGTAATTCCCAATGTAATTCACCCTGTAGTTGCAGCAGACAACTCCGTGTGCCTCTGCATGGTGGCGCTAGTTCCCTTTGAGTAGGGGGGTCTCAGGTTCCTTGAAGGTCATTGTAAGTCCGTCCATGCCTGTAGACTGTCTGCTGGGGAATGACCTGGAGTGTTCCCTCTAGAAGGAGGTGGAGCGCCAGGCGCATTTGGAGATGTTGGGTCTGTCTGAGTGGGCTTGTGTGACCACTCGGTCTATGGCAGCCAGTAAAGGGGTTCAAGAGGACCTGGAGCCTGAAACAGTGGCCCAGGTGCCTGCCTTAAAGAGAAGAGGCAGGGGGCACGGGAAACCGGCCCCCAAAGTTCCCACGGTCCAGGAGGAAGCAAACCTTGAGGGGGATGCCCTGGAGCCTACGGGGGAGTGAGAAGCTGAACTGGGGGACCTACCTGAGCTGAGCGAATGGCAGCAGGAGGGAGGGCCCTCCAGGGAGGAGTTCTGTGAGGAGCAGAAAACGTGCCCTTCTCTTGTAAGTTTGCGGCACCAGGCAGCAAACCAGGCAGCAGGTGATCAGTCCGGGTCACATGTGATTTACAGGAAGAATGATCTCCTTTACAGCAAGCCTAAGGTTGCTGAGCCTGGGTCAGCCCGTGTGCTGGTGGTACCCCAGCACTTCAGAGCCTTCCTACTGGGGCTGGCTCGTGATGTGCCTTTAGCAGGACATTTGGGGCAGGACAAGACCTTTGAGAGGCTTGTCACCCACTTCTACTGGCCTCAAATGCGCAAGAGTTCTGATACTCATTGCAGGACCTGTCAGACTTGCCAGACAAGTGGTAAGAGTGGGAGGAAGCGCAAGGCTCCCCTCCAACCTTTCCCTGTAGTCAGCACCCCCTTTGAAAGGGTGGACATTGACATCGTGGGGCCTCTGGATCCCAAGACAGCCATGGGCAACAGGTTCATCCTGGTCTTGGTGGACCATGCCACCCGGTACCCGGAAGCCATCCCTCTCCGGACGGTGACAGCCCCCGTGGTGGGCCGTGCACTGATGGGGATTTTCTCCCGCATGGGGTTCCCCAGAGAGGTGGTATCCGACCGGGGTACTAATTTCATATCTAGGTATATGAAGTCTCTGTGGAAGGAGTGCGATGTAACCTATAAGTTCACCACGCCTTACCACCCCCAGGGTAACGGTCTGGTTGAGAGATTTAACCGGACCTTGAAGGGCATGATTATGGGTCTTGAGGAACCCATGAGGCGTAAGTGGGACGTCCTCTTACCATGCCTGCTGTTTGCTTACTGAGAAGTGCCACAGAAGTCCTTAGGGTTCAGTCCCTTAGAGCTGCTGTATGGTCACCCGATAAGAGGACCCTTGAGTTTGGTGAAGGAGGGCTGGGAGAAGGCTCCTAGTAAACCCCCCCAGGATGTATATAGCTACATGCTGGCCTTCAGGAACCAAACTAGGCATTTCCAGCAACTCGCTCAGGCGAATATGGAAGCCAGCCAGGAAGAAAAGAAACGGTGGTACGACCAGAATGCCACTCTGGTCGAGTTTCAACCTGGGCAAAAAGTGTGGGTGATGGCCCCAGTGGAACCATCACCATCGTCAGGGGTCCGAGTTCCACTGCCCAAGATCAACGAAGTCGCACCGGAGGCAAAAGCAGCAAGGAGAAGAGAGGAGAGTAAGATCACACCCCCCAGGTAACGCTCAGCGAGCGTGCGCGTGTCGCCTCCTGGGGCGGGGTGCGAGCTACGAGAGAAATGCTCTTGGCCTTTCCCATCTTTGCAGCGCGAGCCCCGCTCAAGTCCGTATCGCGGCCCGTACTCGCCGAGGAGTGGCAGTACCAGGGCCGGAGTGTGGAGCGGCACTTTGTTTTCCATCGTAACAGTGTTGGGGGCATATTTTGGCAGTAGCTGACCGCGAGTCAGTAAGAGTGGCATAGAGACCGTCGAGAGCACCGCGAGTGGTGCCGGAGTACCTGATTTTTGCATTACGAACTGCCTGATTGTTGCATTACGAATTGCATTATTTTTGCATTACGAACTGCATGAATGTTGCATTACGAATTGCATTATTTTTGCATTATGAACTGCCTGATTGTTGCATTACGAACTGCATAGCATTGCATTAGGACTGCATTGGATCAGTGAGAATTGCTCATTAATACTGCAAGAACCTACCAGTGCATGCTGGCCTAATTCCGGCACGGTGAAATATTACAAATACGCATATGTTGGATTTTTATCGTGTGGTCTTATCGTATATCTTTTTTTATAAACATATAATTGTTTTTATGAAACTCGTGTGGAGTCCATTTGTGGTGTTATCACTGTGTCACTGAGAGCGTGGATGCAAATACTTTACACATTTGCCTTGGAGATAAGCCTGGCTGCTCGTGCCAAGCTACCAGGGGGTGAGCAGGGGTTATCTAAAGGTGTGTCCCTCCTTACACTGACGTAGACGCAAGGGTCCCTATTTGGACTAAGGTACATACCTCGGCCAACTAGAGACCCCCAGGTCTAACAATAGTGTTTTGGTAACCTATGATATTTATGCTCTTTATGTTATTCTTAGGGAGGTTTTATGTTTTGGTATTTTATTTGTTGGGTTGGGTTTTGGTCTGTGTATGTTACATTATAAAGAAAGGAGATAATATGTTATATTTTGCACCTTGAGTTTATGGAATCCCCAACTCTTGGA
Source organism: Calotriton arnoldi (assembly GCA_963921515.1). Taxonomy (NCBI): domain Eukaryota; kingdom Metazoa; phylum Chordata; class Amphibia; order Caudata; family Salamandridae; genus Calotriton; species Calotriton arnoldi. The sequence continues at coordinate 655,356 of CAWUFW010008920.1, read as the reverse complement.
ATGTAAAGTTGTGAGGTCACAGCCATGCTCTGGATGGTGTGTTCGACAAGTGTCAGTTGGGGGCACCTCTAGGCTAGAGTACGTAGTGGCTCTTGTATGTGACAGCTGGCATGCTAAATAAATGTAAAGATAATCAAGATTACCGTCTTTTAGCATCATTCATCACAACAGGGATGTGGGAGGGATGGGGGAAACAGAATCTAGGAGGCCTGAAGCAGTTCTCAATTTTGGCTTATTTATTGATCAGTATAATAGTTTGACAGGATTGTAAGGTCTTTAAACTATTTCCCTTCTTTGTTGTGGTGATAAAAAGTTCCTTCTTTCCTCTCACAGGATGGTCTGCAGATGATGGATGGATCCCCAGGAGGCTCAAAGAAAGGAGAAAAGGCGGTAATTATTCGAATTTCCTCTCTATGTTTGCAGAGAAGGCCTTCACCACACCGGGGAAACAAGGTGAAACAGGACTGGTTAGTGGTGTGAGTAAAATAGGTGAGAAAATACGGAAACTTGTGGAAGGACAAAAAGGGTGAGTTCTCTTAGGGTTCTTCGTATTTTAGACCCTTTGTAGGAGAAAACCTAGCCCTCATAGAAAGAAAAGAGATAGAAAAAAGAAAAAAAAAAGGAAAAAAAACTAGTTTTCCCTTGTTGCCCCGAATGGGTAGGGCATGCAATATGCTAAAGGATGAAGCCGGAAAACTTATGTGTTTGGTATCAGTTGCCGTTCCTTATTTATAGTTTAAATCACAGCTACACTTTTTGCCGCTCAGACGATACAACCCATGATGGTGCCGCACCCAAAATGGAATGAACCATATTAGTGCTGCGGAAATGAGGAATATGGTGTCACGAAATAAACGAATGGTGCTGCGTAAATGACAATAATGGTGCCCCCCCTTTTTAATAGTTGGAATTCCAACCCCGATGAGAGTTCCGTTTACCCCCTCCTTCACCCCTCCCTGGCTCTCCTTTACCCCCTCCCGCTCACTCACCGCCAATGCCGCTACTCTCTAGAGTTGCGGCGGCAAACCAGATTCTCCTGGGGGCGTCCACCACCCTTTGCTCCAGTCTACGGGAGCATCACCCTTTTGTGTCACCCTCTTTGTGCTGGCGGCTGGCTTCTGTCCTCTCTCCTTCTTCCACTTTCGGCATCAGGGTTCCTTCCCGGAGACTCGTCATGGCATCTTCTGGGCCTTCACCACTTCCTCCTTCGTCCTTGCTCGGCCGCCATCCTTCCTGTGGGCCCTACTTTTCTGAGACATCCTGGGCGGCTGATTGGCTCTCTTGCGGGCAGGCTCGTACAGGAGAGTTCAAGTTTGAAGGTTTAACCCTTTGGTTACCTTTCTGCTCCCCTTTGTGCCATCACTCCGGTCATATACCGTGGAGGGAGGTATGAGGTAGGGGCTAGGGTTCGGGGCTCGACCCTTCCTCACAAGGGAGTAAAGATGCTTCCTATGAGAGAGGTACCTGGGGGAGGGTATATACATGTTCCTTGGACAAGACCAGATATACTGTTGTTTACAAATTATTTCCTGAGTTTGAGAGAAAATCTAGTTGACTGGTACAAACAAGTTGAGAGATTTGTAAAGGTTTCAAAGGTTCTGTTGAAGGATTTAAATACTTTGTTTCACATTGTAGTTCCAGGCAATTTGTGGTCAGAATGTAAAATTGCTATTGATTGGCCTGAAACTGAACCACCTAGATATCCAAGCACCGGTGCACCATCACCTAAGGTAATGAAAAATATAATCAAGCCATTACCTACTTGACAAGGAACATCTCTCCTAAAGAGATCGTTTGAGTGAAGATTGACAGAACAACACAGGAATTTAAGAAGACAGTGCATGCTTATTATGAATGGTTATTGCAAGCATTTAAAAAATACAGCAGGATGTAGAGTGTGTCAGGAAAGTATATGGGACATTTTGTCTATCAGTTTGTGTATGGATTGACACCCGAGATCAATAGCATGATCCAGCAACATTTGATTTGCTGACAAAGCAAGCCCATAGATCAAATCCTCCGATATGCTAAGTATTGTGGAGACGAACTTGAGACCAAGCATAAGAAGCTGAAGGAGAAGCTGATGATAGCTCAAATGAAAGCTGCAAAGAAATGGTATAGTGTTGTTGGAGTTGATTTCACAAATACGGTCAGGGAGATTGTCAGTTGAATCTTGCAATGCAAGGAGTAGGTGGAGAACAGCAGCAAGGTATGCACCCATAAGGTGGAGGTAGAGGAGTTTCAATCGAAATGATGAAAAGGACTAATCCGTGTCATATTTGCGGCAGATTTGGACATTGGAAACGTGAGTGTCGATTTGATCATCTTAATCAGATGAATGGACAGGTTCAACAGGCTGGAAATGCAGTCACAACAAGATAACTTAGCCCAGAATCAGCAAACTCAAAGACAGAGAAATCATAATCCAAACATGCCACAACCTCCGATGCTTCAAATGAATGCTCAATGTATTGCACTCCAAAAGGGATTGACTTCCATACAAATGATGAAGACATTGTTTTTAAACTGGCTAAAAATAAATACTGAAATTGAGGGATTATTTCCAATGCTGCCTAGTAATGATTTTCCTCTGGAATTGAGAGATACTGTGTCTCCAGAGGTTTGAAATTTTACAGGAAAATACATTGGTCTAATTAGAGGTGTGGCTCCAGTATAGATTACTGTGAAGCCCACTGCTGAATTTCCTTGAATTCCTCAGTACAATCTGAGTCCAGAAACCATTGCAGGGATTGCACCATTAATCGAGTCACTGATTGAGCAGGGCATTCTAAAAGAAATCATGGGTAGTCTATGTAATTCCCCTATCATGGGTTTGCAGAAACCAAATGGAAAATATTGGATCGCACAGCTGTTATCCTTTTTCAAATCCCATGTGAAGCTGAATGTTTTTTTCTGTCACTGATTTGTGCCAAGCCTTCTTCTCTATTCCATTGCATGAGGACAGCCAATTTTTATTTGCTTTCCGGTTTGGAAATCGTGTCTTAGCATGGTTCTGAGTCCCTCAAGGGTATACAGAATGGCCCTCAATTTTCAACCAGATCTTGAAAAAGAACCTGGAGTCATTAGAGATGCCAAATCACTCTGTCCTTGTCCAGTACATTGAAGACCTGCTAGTAGTATCTAGAACACAGGAGGCTTGCCTATGTGATACCATTGCACTATTGAATCATTTGGCAGAGAATGGATATAAAGTGTCACCATCCAAATTGCAGTTCTGCAAAAGGGATGTTATATATCTAGGACATCACACTGAGAAAGTCAGAAAGGTGTCACAAGATAGAATCACTGCGATTCTAAAGATGAACCCACCTAACACACAAAAGGAAGTCTGCATGTTTTTGGGAAGCAATGGCTATTGTCGACAATGGATTCGCAATTTTTCTTTGACAGCAAAGACTCTTCAAAGGCTTACCCACAAAGATCTGCCAGATCCAGTTCCTTGGGATGATGATTGCATGCTGCTCTCTTTTACTGAACTGCGAGAGAGTCTTTTCTGACCTTCAGCCGTTGAAATGCCCGACTACAACAAAAGCTTTACTCTGTTTTGCAGTGAGCGCGAAGGTTGCGCATTGTCAGTGCTAGCTCAAATGCTTGGTACTGCAGTCAGCTACTCTTGATCCCATCGCTTCGGGCCTGATTCACAGAACTAACTTACGTCAAAAACGTAAAGTTAGTACTTTTTGGTATTCACAGAATACACTTACTCATTTTGGTATTCACAGAATGAACTTACTCATTTCGGTATTCACAGAAGTTAGTAGTCCTAACTTTAGGACTCCTAAATGCCTTCTGTGAATACCGAAAATCTTAAAGTTAGGATTTTTCTCAGTTTAGGAGTAGTAAAGTTAGGACTCCTAACTTTAGGACTCCTAAATGCCTTCTGTGAATACCGAAAGTCTTAAAGTTAGGATTTTTCTCAGTTTAGGAGTAGTAAAAGTAACTTTACTACTCCTAAACTGAGAAAATCTAACTTAAGACTTCGGTATTCACAGAAGGCATTTAGGAGTCTAAAGTTAGGAGTCCTAACTACTACTCCTAAACTGAGAAAATCTAACTAAGACTTTCGGTATTCACAGGAGGCATTTAGGAGTCCTAAAGTTAGGACTACTAACTTCTGTGAATACGAAATGGTAAGTTCATTCTGTGAATACCAAAATGAGTAAGTGTATTCTGTGAATACCAAAAAGTACTAACTTTACGTTTTTGACGTAAGTTAGTTCTGTGAATCAGGCCCTTCCAGTTTTACCTGGATGTCTTAAAGCTTTTGCTGCAACATCTGTGAGCTTGGAACAAAGTGAGAGCATCATGATGGGACATCAATTGAGAGAGCAGGTGCCACATTCTGTTGAAATCTTGCTTACTCATACTCGAATGCAACATTTCACCAGTAGCCATCTCACAAAATATGAGCAGGTTAATTTGGGAGTGGAGAACGTGAATCTGATGAGATGTATGAGTTTGAATCTTTTTCCTGGAAATGAGGTTGTGATTAATGAAGCAGATCATGCTTGTCTAGATGTGACTGAGTTGTCTACTGAGCCAAGGCCAAATATTTTAGATACGCCGTTGCCTGAATCTGATCATGAGCTGTTTGTGAATGGATCTTGTTTGTGAGATGCAGAGGGAAATCTGAAAGATGACTATGCTGTGCGTACAGTTGCAGGTGTGATTGAACCTTCTTGGTTGCAGGGTGTATACTCTGCCCAGGTTGCTGAGTTGGTAGCCTTGTCAAAAGCATGTAGTTTGTCTGACAAATCAAGAGTCACTTTCTTCACCAATAGGCAGTCCGGATTTGGTATTGTACATGACTTAGGGCAGTTGCGGTCCTAGCGTGGATTCATGACTTCGTCAGGATCCCCCATTCGCAATGGGGAATGCATGAGGAACCTTTTGCTGTCATTGAACCTGCCTGCCTAAATTGCAGTGGTGAAGTGTGCGGCCCTTCGTCAGGTCAATGATTATGACACTATCCGATCAAGACTGTCCGCTATTGTGCTCTAAATTCTTACACCTTCAATGGAGATTCCCTTCGAGAGAATTCGGATGTCACTGATTGTAAACTGTTGTTGTCAACAGTAGAGACTTGGGAGGAAGTGAAGGCATTTCAAGATGAGGTACCAAATGCAGGAAGATAAGGATGGATAAGAGCAGGTTACCAAGAGACAGGAACATGAGGTCTGGGTATACATAGATGGAAGACCAATGCTGCCAGATAGCTTGCTGCCACTTATGGCACGCCTCTATCATGGACCTTGACACATTTGAAGGGATGCTATGATGCTTCTTTCATCAGACATGGTTTAATGCTCGATTCAGAGCTGTAGCAGAAGCATTGTATCAACGGTGCATGGTGTCTCAACAACAAAATGTGGGTAAAAGAACACCAGTTATAATGAGTCATATAGGAAGATCTGGAGGACCCTTTAAAAGGATGCAACTTGATTTAATTGAGAAGCCTCTTTATATTGGTTTGAGATACATTCTTGTGATCGTGTCCATTTTCTCCCGATGGGTACAAGCTTACCCCACACAAAGGAATGATAGCTTGACTTTGAGTAAGTAACTTTTGAGGGAGCTTCTACCACTATTTGGATTTCTGACTTCTTCGGAATCAGACCGAGGGACACATTTCAATATGGAGGTGTTAATGATGTTGTGCACAGCTTTACAAATTGATCAGAAGCTACATTGTGCTTATTGTCCAGAAGCCTCTGCAATAGTGGAGCAAGTTAATGGAACAATAAAGTCCAGATGGCAATAGTTTGCACTTCAACGTCTCTAAAATGACCTGATGCTTTGCCTCTTGTGTTGATGAGTTTGAGAAGAACCCCAGACAGAAGAACGGGACTGTCCCCCCACAAAATCATTATGGGGAGGGCTATTAGACAGCATGCAGTCCCTTCAAATCAATTGGTTAATATAACAGATGTTTTGGTGCTCGATTACTGTAAAGTACTGGCTGACGTGGTACATTCTGTGACTCAGCAAGTTGGGGAAGCTGCAAATTTGCCTCAACAGGAGTAGTGCCACAACCTAAGTCCCTGTGACTGGGTTCTGGTGAAGAAGCACATATGCAAGTGCTGCCTAAAACCTCGATGGTGTTGGCCATTTCAAGTGATCCTGGTAACCACAACTGCTGTCAAATGTGGTGGCCTTCCAAATTGGGTACACGCTGCCCACACTCACCGAGTCCCATGAACCCTTAAAGATACAATGCCTGTTTCAGATGTGCAGGCGGTTACAGTAAGACAGCCATCTCAGATTAGCCAAATTGTAGAGAGGGCTCTACCTACTCGAACTCATAGCACCAATCCTGAGGAGGATCCGAGAGAGTCAGCTCTTGTGGTCACAGAAGGGTCACGGGAGAAAGTGCTGACTAGGCGAGATATTATTGATCCAAACAAAAGGAGCAGTGCATCTGAAAATGGGAGTTGTAAATGAAGACTGATGGCTCAGAAGAACAGGCAGATTGAGACACATTCTGAGTGAAGAGTAGCGTGGAAAATTGCAGAAGTCTCTAGTCAGTAGGAACAAAGTGACAGTGATGATGCGGAACTGTCAGTGAGAAAGTCCAAAAAAGCGTGGATTCCAAATAGCAAATACACTGCACCAGGGTGGACTTACTTGGCATTAAACGATTGTGAAAAAGCATATCACACCATTTTGCTTAACAATTCAAATTCATATGAAGCACCTCGAGAGACTATTGAGTTCAAGTTGAACTTTGCAACCCAGAATTTAAGTCAATACAAGGCGACAGAGGTACAAAAGTTTATACAATCTATGGACTGAATCAGCAAAACTGTGTAAACACAAACTGTAATAAAAAAGGAGCTGAAGTTAATCCTAAGCAAGATTCCTGATCCTCACCTTTGCTGCAACGCTGCTAACATCTAATCTAAAGTTAACAAAGTCGAGAAGTCTGAATCTAGAGAAGTCATGGATCATAATCTGGTATTGCTAAAACTCAAATGCGTATGTGTATGTATTCTTACTACATTTTCTATCATTATTGTTACATTTCTTATAATTCTGAACTTGCCTCATCATGTATATTTAGAAAAGACTAAGGGGCCGATTCCGATGTCGGACGGACTCAGGTCCGTCCGTCATCGTCCAGGAGCCGTAACCGACCGACCTGCTGTCGTCGGTTACTGCCCTGCAAGTACGATGCGACCAAACCCTGTTCGGTCGCACTCGTATACTTCACAATGGGAGCATGCATTCCGAGCGGAAAGCATGCTTGCATAGTGAAAAGCAGGGGTGCAGTTCATCCCTGCACCCTGTGGCCGGCACCCCAAGGTGCCTGCCACCGGGTGCAGGGATCAACAGAGGGGCACCATAGGTGCCCCCAGGCCACCATTCGGCGGCCTCGCACCCATGGGGGCCCTACTGGGGCCCCCAAAGACAGTTACCGACTGCCTTTTCATGCCGGAAAGACCGGCACGAAAAGGCAGTGAAATCTGCCATCGTACTCCTCGGTCGTGAAGAGGCGGCCGGGGAGTACTGAAGGATTTCCGGACGGCGGTCGGGCTCTCCGAGCCCGTCGTAAGCGATCCGGAAATCGAGTCGGATTCCTTTCCGACCGAGCCCATCGGAATGGCTCGGTCGGAAAGGAATCCGGCCGGCACGTTCCGATTCGGTCGGAAGGGCTCCGACCATCGTTCGGTGCCCTTCCGGCCGAAATCGGAATCGGCCCCTAAGTCTACCTCTGTTCCAAAATCTTCAATAGAAAATATTAACGGACTGAACATGTTAGCTGACAAAACTTTACATGGAGATCAGCCTACTAGTGTATTTTCATTGAATGTTTTTACTAAACTCTTATATGAATATGTAGAGACCATGGATGCTCGAAATTGTTATGTGTATTTACAGTTACCAACTTGCCAGTTACACATCGAATGTCTTGCAGTGTACTAACTAGCTTGTTTTATTGCAAAGGACAGTTTCAATATTATTATTTTAACTATGATCTAGTTTTTTCTGAAGTGCCTATTAGAAAGCATTTCAATCCTGTGCCTGATACTCAAACAGCAGAAATGATAGGGAAAGTTTACAATCCCACTCAAAGCCTAGACATTGCATATGCACACAGACACAATCTAACATGCTTATTGCATAAGGTCGAAAAGAAATTTGTAGATTCGATCGAAGACAGACTTAGAGATATCATGGGTAAAGTTGCAAATCACATGAAAATTCAACCATGGGCTCTTAGAGAACATGGACATAAACATATAGGAACCCAGGCTGCTGTTGCTTTAGACTGGCAACAGAAGGGAAATCTATGTATATTACGGCGCAAAACTGAATACAGCAATAACTTTGTTTGTTCCAGCAAGTATGACCACACTTTCCAAATTGGCAGTCCCCCCGCCCGACACTGAGTCAGCAGTACAGCCTTCGCTGCTCAACAATGGACCAGACAAGACTCGGAATCGGTTTCAGTGCCCATATGTTGTGGGGCTTTTCCGGAGCCGACTAGCATCGATCGTGCAATTGCAAGGTGCGAAGGGAGCAGCCTTGAATTACCTGAGCCGGACACGCTCCCGTTGAGCACAAGATGGCGGAGTGCTCTACGCCGGAGCTTACTGAAAACCGGAGCTCATGTTTCCCTCCTACGGCACGGATCTCTGACAGAGCTCAAAATGAGTTTCAACGGGGCATGTACCATTTTAAGACACTCTGCAATTTCAGTCTCTTCGAGCCCCGTTTGTTCAGAGGCTCGCTCCAGTCCTACACCCAGCCTGATCCTAAGATGGCGACCGCCCATAAACGCAATGGGTTTAAAAGGTCCGACGAAGAACAGTGCAAGCGACATTGACGTGGAAATAACATGGGGCCTAAATTTCCATTCTGAAGGGCCCATCGCCGAATGCTCATGACGACCCGACCTCTCCTCCGTAAGGTACTGTTTTCCACCACTAATATACAGAATGATCTCGGCGCACTTGGCTTGCACGGCCTGACCCTAAGATGGCATCCATTCGAGTAGTGCAGGGAGCGCTTCTCCTTCCCTTGCTGTTGGAATACTAGGATCCTGGGCATGTGTTTCAGCGGTGGTGCTTATCTGTTGGATACGAACTATATACAGGACTTACAGTACAATCTTTGGTACGGCGAGCACTGCCTGTATGGCCTGACCCTAAGATGGCGTCCTTTTGAGAATTTCGGGGAGCGTGTCTCCTTCCCTTGCTGGTCGGCGCGTTGGAATCCTTTGGCCCTGGGCAAGTGCATCAGCTTTGACGCCTATTTGTAGGGAATGAAACGTTCCACCGGCTGTGGAGACCTAGCTTTTTGACCATTGCCCGGTGGAGCTACCTTGTTAGCTATAGAGGAGATGGGCTGCGGACTTCCCCCTCGGCCGTCACCTACCCAGCCAGACATTGGGCAGACTTTCCTTCGTCTCTCCGCCGTATCCCCTCCCTGTTACTCTTTTACTTTACCCCCCTCACCCTTCTACGCACCACTAATCAACAGATGTAACTTATGTATTTTTTGTAACAATGTTTTTTGGAACTGATGTAACTTTCCTCATGTAAAGCGCTCTGATACCTCCGGGTCTAGACAGCGCTATATAAAACTCAAGTAAATAAAAGTAGGTGGTTGGGGATTATATTTGGGAGGTGTAGATTCTGTATTTCCAGGGGTTTACTACATTTGTGGGAAAAACGCCTATTATAGGCTGCCTAAAAATGTATGGATCCTGCTACATGGGAATAGTTTTTCCAAAACTGTATTGTGTGTATCGATCTGATGAAACCAATGAAGTAAAGCATACCAGACTAAAAAGGGGTGCTAGTGCTGCTGAAATAATCAGAGACATTTTTGGTGCAATAATTCCCTCAGTTGGGGTGACACTAACTTCTCACAAAATCCCAAAACTTTCGACTGTAGTTGATGGATTTTCAACTGATACTGCGGGAGGGTTCCTAGCCATATATACTGAAATGATTGCTATGAGATCTCTGGTGCTCCAAAACCGATTTGGATTGGACGTCCTCCTTGCAAAGGAAAGCAGAGTCTGTCAATTGCTGAAGGTGCAACAATGTTGCACTTATATCCCTGATAAAGGTAAAGATCTGAAAGTGTTAATAACTATTATTAAACACCTGGAAAAAGATTTGAGCGGATTTAAAACTGATAGCACTTGGAAATCAATTTGCAAGGGATTGTCTGCAATGGGAACATGGTTTACTAACCTGGGAAGTGGATTAGTGGGACAAATATGAAAACCAGAACTAGCCATTGCTGCTTGCATGCTAATGCTAAATATTGTTATCACAATTTATCGATACATAAAAACAAAGAAAGAAACAAGAGGGGTGAAAAGGAAAAGACATGAGATAGAATTGGAAAATAGACAATGAGGATATTACGACAAGATAAAAGCTCTAGAATAGTCTAGACTAAAACTTATGAGGACAGCAGAACTATAATGTGACATCAGATTGGATAAAGATAAGAGTGTGATGGCTTGATTCACCATCAAAGGGGAAAATTGTTGGAGAGGAAATCATATTCAAAATTTTTAAACCAAATTACAGCATCTTTTGAGAGAAAAATAATAAATGTGCACCAACTACACATTAAAGAAATTATGGTAAAATAAGAGAAATGTAGTTACTGCATCATAAAAGCATGCAGACAAATATTTTGAACAGATGAAATCATTCATACAAGTAATATAGACTGTGATTTATTGATTTAGAAAGTACTATTTTATTAACATGTATTAGAAACGTGTAAAGGATGAACTCTCACATTATGGAGTTTGCTTCTAATCATCATTATTTTCATTTACATATTTGTATAGCTAATAAGAATTTATCAAATCCATGATAAATCCTAGTTATGAGGATGAACTTTACTAAAATTTACCATTTATGTGTGCAAACGTGTGCGCGGAAATGACAAACGAAAAGTAGGTGTTACACATTCCTGATAAATGATGCTTCCGTGAAACTTTTATGGATTGTATTTTGTACATATACTAATGTTACGCACCTTTGTTGAAGACTTGGAAACGTATTTTGAAGTATGTTTGTGCGTTAATACTTGCAATGTAGCAATGCATCATACTGACGCGTATTATTTGTAACCACACTAAATGATTTTAAGTGCATCAGAGTTATACTAGAATCATGACATCCTTATATTTCCTATGAATGTATGTCTAATAATATGTTCATTTTACAATATATTAGAACAATTTAATGTAGATCAAAACTGCATGCATGAAACTTCTTTACTTGCTGAATCTATTGCTGGTGAGAGAATTCCTCAATATAACAAATAACAGGAAACAGTGTTTTCTTTCCTGAGTTCTCATGTACTAAATAGGATACTTTGCTAGATTTTCTGAGACAATCCAAAAAGTTGCCTGGGATACTGCCCTCTTGAACTTGCTCCTGTGCTCTTGCTAAAGGAGCATTGTTCCAACATTTCACTTAAGGATTGCTTGAGGACTGCATAATTGCACCTCCTATTTCTCTACATTTTGTGTCTTCTTTATGTCACCTGACACTCATCTTATACGAACTGACCAATTGACTGAGTGGTCTGACCAAATGAGGTGATTCGAGGAGGTGTCACCCCCGGAACTTTAAGAATATAATATGGCCTGACTAAACAGATGTAGTGTGGAGTCCTGATTTTGAACTAGCGAACTGACTGGCTGATGAACTGCAGAACACACTGCAAGTGTTGAATGAACTGCTAGTTATTCTCTTACTATCACTGATGGATATTTGTGGAACTTCCAATGCATCTTTGACTTGCCTGATGCAGATTCACCTGGCTTCCTTTCCGAACTGACACATATGCACCTGGTGTTCTCTTCCTTTCTGGGAGACTGTTTGAATTGGCATATTCCATGTCCCTTCCTGAACTCTTCAACTTTGGTATATCTAATTTGACTCTGGAAATGTGATGATCCATTTAAATTTACTTAACTCTTGATAAACTATACTAAATATCTCCATATCATTTCAGCTATCTTATTTATTGCTATCCAACTGAATGTGCATTCTTAATCCTGTTAATCAATGATCAGAAATGATCATATTAGAGAGATTACTGAGCATCAAATTCTAATGTTATTATTCTGTATTGCTTTATCTGAGCTTTTAGTGTAAATGAATTTAGCTCACCTATGTTTTTTCAGGAGATTTTGGGCTCGTTGTTGTAATTATTTACCTTTATAGCATTGCATCAGAAGTAATTTACATAAGCTTAATTTCTAGTTTGTAGTTCAGTTATCCAATTCCTAGTCCTCATTGGATGACTGCTGACTCCCTTATATCCAACCCCTCTCAGCACAAAACAAGGTCCCTCGGGGGACCAAGAGAGAGTGGTATGCTCATTCGGTGATAGGAAAACCATAGTTCATCAGCATTGGGAACAGTAAACGCTACAGCAGGGCTATAGCAGTCTCCAACCATGCACACGTCCGGTTGGAGCTCAAAGCGAGAACCTTGGGTTGGCTTAACAGGTGATGGATACTAGGGAAAAACCTTTTACAAGATGCAGCTAATAGAGCAGAAATAGACTCTATAATTGACAATTTTATGGCAAACAGTCAAATGACAGACAAACCCTCTAGCACATACTGGGATGTGCTTAAAGAGGTGCTACAAGGGAAACGTACTGCTTTAGCAGTCTTTGACAAAAGGGAGAGGGTGCTGGTTGCTCCCAACCTAGAGAAGGAGTTGAAACTGGCTGAAGACAATCACAAACAAACAGGGTCTAAAACTGACCTCAAAACGGTAATGTTCCTCAATGGCAACTTTGAACTATACAGGTTAACACCATAGAGCGAGCCCTGCTCAAATTGAAGAGCAGGGTCTATGATACCGGAGACAAGGCGCATCGCATCTTAGCAAATATTCTGAAAGTGAGGAAAAATAAAGACAGCACTATAGGTCTGAGGACACCAACAGGCTCAATTACCCATGAGTCAAAGCAAAAGGCTAACCGGTTCAAACACTTCTATGTCAACCTCTATAAATGCACTGAAGTGTTGTCGCAGGCAATACAATACTATCTATGTGACCTTCCACTCCAATGGGTTACCGAATCCCAAGTGAAGGATTTGGGCATCCCAATAGAAGAGGATGAAATTAGATCAGCCACTAATTCCCTCAAAGCAAATAAAACCCCAGGTTCGGACGGGTTTGGAGGAGAATTTTACAAGCTGTTTAAAACTGTACAAATGAAAAGTTGTGGACAGATATTTAGAAATATAAGTTCATCGTAGGGAGTCAGTCCTCAAAATAATGACAGGCTTGAACTATACCCCAGATATACTCCGTAAAATGTTCTCACAAACCGTGACTAATTTGTGTTGGAGGGTGTGCCTACTGGTGGAGGCTCCACTCCATGTCCGGTGGAGTTGCCCAAAGTTCTAACACTTCTAGAAATAAATCTTATCCAGAATTAAAGACATTATGAGGGTCACAGTGCTGGCTGAACTGGTAGTGACGGTGGTAGGCCTGCACCCTGAATGCCGGCAAAGGGGTGCTCCGTAACACTGGTGCCTGATATACCAGTTACTGTTAATTGCAAGGATGACTATTGCCAAACATACATTAACACAAAAAATAAAATTCAATAAATATATTAACAAAGCAAAAATAAAATATACTACAGTAAAACATCATTACACATAATTAACATAGTACCCTGTAACACAAAAAATAATAAAGCAGTACAAAATCTTTAGGAAAAGGTACTATATACAACTATATTAAAAAAGATATTAAATAGTTAGAAAAAAGGTCTTCTCACCTGCAGTAGTGTGTCTCACAATATTCTTGACATCACAATATATTTGACACAATATTTGTGCTCAACGATTTTTTGGCCGAAATATTAAGGTTGTGCACCAACCTGCCAGGCATATCTTTGCTCGATTTCATTTGTTATCTCTCTATAAGGTTATTTTAAAGTGTGTCCTCAATATCCTCTTCATTTGATTCCTGCTGGGTTTGTTCTAGCATGAAGTGGATGCTTAAATGTTTACTTCTAAAGCCCTGGTTAAGCTCTATCCAAGACACAAAGAGTCCTTTGGGTGTTTCTGATGGAATATCGCTTGTGGGGAATGGAAGAAGGATCCTATAGTCCTTGCCTCTTCCCTTTGGCCACGTGAGTTGCACAACATACCATATCATGTTTCTTTCATATTATCAACTGGCACACACTGATAAAAAGATAGAATTGACTATTCCAGCATTTACATTATGTTACAGAAGCCATAATAGGTATGTAGATGAGGCTGCTGCTAACCTAATTTGGGGCACATGTTTTATTCTTTCTAGTAATTTTATGCTAATATTATGGGAAATATGGAGGCTCTCCTGAAGAGTTACTCAAAGGACACCACACCGACCCCTTGAAATGTAAGAAGTCATCCTCTAAACCACTGTCATCCACTACTGAAAAAGGTTTGAAAATTATAAGAAATATATTCTGATTTCTTAGGGACAAGATAGAGCATCACCTGTTTCATAGAAAGTCAATATTATCCTCAAGATTTTCTCTTTCCCATGTGTAGATGCAAGCCTTAGAGAACGAGTCAAAGGGCCTTTGGTTTTCCAGAGTCAACATAAAGTTGTATCTATACATGGTAACATGATTTCAGCAGAATCATCTTCTGAATATTCTTCCTCATATTTTCATATGGCTGGAGATAGGTTTGAAAACCTAGGGGAGGAATATGTTTCTCTTAAAACAAATGCAAAATTGAATCACGGTTAGTCTAATTTAGAATATGGCAATTTGAATGTATGATGCAGTACCCTTTCCAAGTGAAAACATTTCAGGCAAAATCAGGAGCCCTCTTCATCCTGGCAGTTAAAGAGGTGATCTATGCGGTACTGAGAGGGCACCAGGGACCAAACTTGACAATATGCGGAACGTAGAAATTGATAGGGCTATTGAATTCATTGTGCAGATAGAACGTTCCCTCTGAGGCAACAGTTGTTTTGTTCTGTTTTACAATATGGAAAAAAGATTCCCTCTTCAAATAATGAGCTCTATTTAAGCAATGTCTCTCATGCGTTTTGAAAACATGAGCAACATTGACTATGAGAGGAAGACTTTAGCTCAACCTGGTTATATGGAAAGTTAAATGCAGCTTTCTTCATACATGTGAATATGGTCTCAGACCTCTACTTCATCAATTTGACTACTATCTTCTCATCTCACTCATATCAGCATAGTTCTTAGTCACTGGTCAGAAAAAAGCACCAAGAGGATGGTAAAGATATTTTTTCAGAAATTAGCCAGTCTTCCTGTTCCTCCCATGGACCAGAGCTACTCTTACAAAATGAAAAGAAAACTTTTCATTTTTGTTTTTGAAACACATCCCAGTTTTCCTTTAGGAAAACAGACTGCATTAAAAAATAAAGTTGCTTTATTTAAAAGCGAACACAGATATGTTGGTCTGCTATCCCCAGCAGGCCACCATTACCTGTGTTTTTTAGCGATTTCCAATGGGTCTCAAATTGCAACCTACCTCATGAATATTAATGACGTAGGTTAATTGCAACCCACTGAGTATTGCAAACAGTTTTAAACACGTTGTAATACATAGCTGTTTGTGATTTCTTAGTAGCAAACCGCAAAAAGTCGCTGTCAGGAAATCACAAATTGGAATATTTGTACATGTGGCTCCTAGTTAAGAGAGTGCTCTTGGTTCTTCCTCAGATGGGCTTAAAGTTCTTGTAGTGGAAGGATATTCTTCTATTAGATCATTCAACTGATGACCTAAGAGTCTAGTATCTATTTTGACCTGAGTTCACAAGGTGTCTAACGTTGCCTTCATGTTTGAAAAACTACTGAATTGACCACTTAAATTAATAATGCCTATTCCAAATATGTTTGTTATGCATTGATGCACAAGATTTTACCTCCTATTCTTCATTAGGTCTATAAGACCATATTTTAGTCTATCATTCTTTATCAGTTGACAATGACCACATATTTTATGTTAGTCTTCTTGTGTACCTTAACTTAAGGCATGAAACGATACAGAATACTGATTCCTGCCAGACCTAACTCACAAGAGTAAAAATAACTATTTTAGGTATTTGATACAGCACTGTGAAAACATTAGAACTTACCTGCATCCACAGTAAAATCTCAATACTTTCATTAATGTTATTCTTTACGATGTTTTACCATTTTTCTCCTGGGTCGTCCTCCTATTAGTAAGGCCTTCTCATATCTTGTGTCCGAATTGTGTCTTTTTCTTATCCTCAGCTCTGAAGGAAATCATTGTTCCTTCAGGACAGTGTTGAAAACTTAGGGTCAGATGTATCAAGCATTTTTCTGGTCGCAAATGGCCCAATTCTCAGAATTGGGCTGTTTGCAACCGGAAAAATGTATTTTGGCATGTTTCATTCCCAAATTGCGATTTGGTAACATGTTACAGAATCGCAGTTTGGAATTGCAAATACTGATTCGGTATTAGGACGTCCCTTCCTAATACCGAATCGCAGTGGTATGTCAGAATGTTTTGTGACCTAAATGCGGTTGCTGAACATTTGGCATTTTACCACCTACTTCAAGTAGGTGGTAACCCATTCGCAAATAGGAAGGGATCCCTAAGGGACCCCTTCCCCTTTTGTGAATGATCCTATAAACGGTTTTAAGATGTTTTTAGGAGCTGCTGTTAAAAAATGAAAAGAAAACTTTAAATTTTTCTTTTTTAAACACAACCCATTTTCCTTTAAGGAAAACGGGCTGCACTTAAAAAAAATGATGGCTTTATTCAAAAGCAATCACTGGCATGGTGGTCTGCTGACTCCAGCATGCCACCATCCATGTGATTTTAGTGATTCCTAATGAGTCGCAAATTGCAACCTACTGCATTAATATTTATGAGGTAAGTCGATTTGCGACCCACTAGGAATCGCTAAATGAAACTCTATGAGTTTCATACATTAAGAATGGTGATTAACTAATTGTGATTTGCAGAAAATCGTCATTATGTAATCGCTATTCCTAATATTGCTACATCCAGCCCTTAGCTTTGTACGACTATGTTTTAGCAAATCCAGTTTATTGCACAGTTTACCACAGTGTAACCAAAGGGGGGGGGACTATGGGCTTATATACAGGTCCAGCATATGTGCCCAAAAGTAATCCAACAAGATAAGTATGCAGTTCCTACCGAGAAGAAGGGACAATAGGTTGGCTATATGTAAGCCAATGTTCACTAAACAAAGGGAGGGAAAAGGGGAATTGGTCCTTTCAGAATAAGTGCCCTCATACACCCAGCCAGCTAGGTGTCATGCTTCATTACATGGCTTGCTCCTCGTCAGGTGGGCGCTGCAATGCCTGACGGGCACCCTATGAGGGGCTCTTTGGCGGAGATCTTTTATTCCGTGTCGTTTTGGTGCAGTGGGTGTGAGGGACCTAAAAAAGTGTAGATGTGTGAGATGTGGGTCACAAGAATGGGATATTGCACGCTATCTGGTGGTCCTGCGACATTGAGACAGGGGTGTGCCACATCCTTTTTAATCAGGATAGAAGCCAGTTTCATTAAAATTGTTTTTAGTGGACTTCTACTTCCTGTTTTAATCCACACACATTCTAGTGACCCACATCTCACACATCTACACTTTTTTAGGTCCCTCACACCCACTGCACCAAAACGGCACGGACTAAAAGATCTCCGCCAAAGAGCCCCTCATAGGGTGCCCGTCAGTTATTGCAGCACCAACCTGACGAGGAGCAAGCCCTATGATGAAGCATGACACCTAGTTGGCTGGGTGTGTGAGGTAACTTATTCTGAAAGGAGGAATTCCCCTTTTTCCTCCCTTCGTTTAGTGAACATTGGTTTACTATATAGCCAACCTATTGTCCCTTCTTCTCGGTAGGAACTGCATACTTATCTTGTTGGATTACAGTTCACCACAGTGTCATAACATTTTTGGGGTATTTCTGGATGTTTTAAAAGTCATGTTCATACTTTCATTCATTCCTCTGAAACATGCTGTTATACATAATCTCCCAGGTCAGCAGGACAAGGAATTTTACCCATCAATCTGGCTTGTCTAGAAGATATCAGTATTACACTTTGAAAGTGTGTGCAAGTTAATTTGGATGATTTACCTTAGTGAGAGCAGACCTATAGGTATTAGAATTCAGTTTAGTAGGATTTATATGCATGAGAAATGCATGGTGCCTTCTTCTAATATAGCCTTATAGAACGCCGTAGTGGGCTATAGCGCCCATTAAAGGTTTGCTTCAGCAATAAAGACCCAAACCGAAGGCTCGGGATGTTAACAAGGTAGCAGGACTTTAATGCGGGTATAGCCCAGCTACGGAGGTCTATAAGGCTATTAGAACATTCTGCCACTAGAGGGCAGAATGTTCTAACAAATTTAAAAAAGGCCTCATGGAGCCCGAGGTGATTGAAATTCCCTCGGGCTCCATGAGGCCTTTGTACACAGCAACAGCTGTGAACGACAACATTAGAATTTTGGAGCTCCAGGCATCTACCGGCCGTTAGAATGCTGGAGCACTCCATTGTTTTCAATGGAGCTCTCAACATTCCAATGTTCTAATAGTCCTTCTTGTCCACTCAGATAACCTAACATCTAAAACTGATAGTGATGATGGCTAGCCCTGCATGTTTTCTTGATGAAACCACAGTAACAATACTTGTCTAGTAATCTATCGGTCAGACTCAACAACTCTGAAATTCTGTTCTGCAGGTATATGTATGGCACTTTTTATCTGTCCAGAAATAGTGGTGATCACAAAAGCTTCCTCCTTAGGAATGTGAGGCAGTTCAGGGTTTAATCATTTTGAAAATCATTTTCCTTTTTCTCTCCTCAAGCACATCAGGTGCACTAAGTCCTGAAGAGACCTATACTTTTGATTGTATATTGCTTGAGTTAGCTCACCATCACATGATGCCATTAAGTCCACCTTGACACCCTCATTTTTACCTTGGGTTTGAAAGTGTATATATATTGCAAATTCTGCACTTTACATTTCTTAACAACCAAGGGTCAGATGTACAATGCATTTTACAGGTCGCAAATGGCCCATAGGGCCATTTGGGACTTTGGGGTTGGCATGTACCAACCTTATTTTGTAAGTCCGTAACCTATTACAGACTCGCAAAATAGAGGTTGCGAGTCACTATTAGGAAGTAGCGCGTTAAGGACGTCCCTTCCTAATAGCGAGTTACACTGGTATGTAGGTATGTTTTGTGACCGGGAATGTGGTTGCAAAATATTCGCAGTTACCACCAACTTCAAGTTGATGGATACCCATTCACAAACAGGAAGGGGTCCCCAAAGGACCCCTTCCCCTTTGTGAATGGGGCCGCCAACATTTTTTTTCGAGCAGGCAGTAGTCCCACGGAACACTGCCTGCCCTTAAAAAATGAAAAGAAAACTTTTCACTTTTTTTCTTTTAAACACATTCCTTTAAGGAAAATGGGATGCATTTGAAAAATAAAAGTTCTTTATTTAAAAAGCAAACACAGACATTGTGGTCTGCTGTCCCCAGCAGGCCACCATACCTGTGCTATTGCCCTTTCACAATGGGTCGCAAATTGCAACCTGCCTCATGAATATTGATGAGGCAGGTCCCATGCGACCAATGTGGGAATAGCTAATGTGTCTGAGACATATTAGTACATCTCATTTTGTGATTCTCTAATTGTGAGTCACAAATATTGCAAATAGAGACTCCTAAAATGAGAAGTTTGTGAATCTGGCCTCAAGTTCCTTTCATTGAGTTTGAGTCTGCATCCTACTCATCTATTCATAAATCTTTATTTGGTTATTAAAATCACCATAAAAGAGTACAAAGCAATAATGTCAATATCAGGCTCATAGTTAATAAATAGCAGACAATAAAATTACACATAAAGCAGTGGAAACAATATCAATTATTCAGGTCTCGAACTTCTACACACCAGAACTGCTCGTAAGAAGGATAAAACAGTACAAATAACATAATCGGTGGGAAGAGTCTGAAGATACATCAAAGCTGGCCTAACTTGGTTAAAATTCAATGATTTCCGCAAGGGAATTAAAAATCACTTCCTCAGCCAACTAAAATAAGAGCAAAACATTATAAAATGCAGCGTGTCCTGCAGAGACTTAGGCGCCGATTCCGAACTCGGTCGGAGGCGCACCCAATACCATTCGATCGGGAAAAAAGCCATGCGAAAGCCTGTTTCCCGACCGATCCGTACAGCACACCGAACGAGCAAGTACGATGTGCACAACAGGAAAGAATCCGGCCGAGCCGTACTCACCCAAACCAGGTCCTGTTCTCCGACCGAGGCGAATCCGGAAACGCCGAATCGAGTCGCACGGAAGGAAAAATGCAGCCCCGTCCGGCCGGACAAGTACGATGCGCTTTCCGTACGTGCCGAACCCCGTCGCTACGCACGGCACGTCAAAGCATCCGGGAGAGGCGCACATAAGCTCCGATTCGCGCCACAACACGATCCACGGCTCCGAGACGAACACGGCAGCGACAAGGACGACGCGAAGCGACGAGGACGAGGCGAAGCGACGAGGACGACGCGAAGCAACGAGAAGGACGAACGACACGAACCAACCATGAATCCCTTCGTCCCGATCATACCAATATTCTACATTTACTACCGGAACAGGCACGGACGCGTACGGCGCAGAAGGTAAGCCAGACACCAACCACAAAACACATACAACACGTACACGACACATCACACACACACACAGGGATGCAGAATATACTTACACCAGCAACAGCAGCACCATAGGGGCGGGATGCCCATCACCAATGCCACATATGCACACAGGGGCCTGAATGCGCATCACCACCCCTACCCAGGGGTGGCATGATGCCTACCACCCTTACCCAGGGGGGGCAGGATGCTTACCACTAGTACCACCCTCACCCAGGGGGGGCAGGATGCCTACCACTACTACCACCCTCACCCAGGGGGGCAGGATGCCTACCACTACTACCCCCCTTAGCCAGGGGGGCAGGATGCCTACCACTACTACCACCCTCAGCCAGGGGGGGCAGGATGCCCACCACTACTACCACCCTCACCCAGGGGGGGCAGGATGCCTACCACTAGTACCACCCTCACCCAGGGGGGGCAGGATGCCTACCACTACTACCACCCTTAGCCAGGGGGCAGGATGCTTATCACTACTACCACCCTCAGCCAGGGGGGCAGGATGCCTACCACTACTACCACCCTCGCCCAGGGGGGCAGGATGCCCACCACTACTACCACCCTCAGCCAGGGGGGCAGGATGCCTACCACTACTACCACCCTTAGCCAGGGGGCAGGATGCTTACCACTACTACCACCCTCACCCAGGGGGGCAGGATGCCTACCACTACTACCACCCTTAGCCAGGGGGGCAGGATGCCTACCACTACTACCACCCTCAGCCAGGGGGGGCAGGATGCCTACCACTACTACCACCCTTAGCCAGGGGGGCAGGATGCTTACCACTACTACCACCCTCAGCCAGGGGGCAGGATGCCCTACCACTACTACCACCCTCACCCAGGGGGGCAGGATGCCCACCACTACTACCACCCTCAGCCAGGGGGAGCAGGATGCCTACCACTACTACCACCCTTAGCCAGGGGGCAGGATGCCCACCACTACTACCACCCTCACCCAGGGGGGCTGGATGCCTACCACTACTACCACCCTTAGCCAGGGGGCAGGATGCCCACCACTACTACCACCCTCACCCAGGGGAGGCTGGATGCCTACCACTACTACCACCCTCACCCAGGGGGGCAGGATGCCCACCACTACTACCACCCTCACCCAGGGGGGCAGGATGCCTACCACTACTACCACCCTTAGCCAGGGGGGCAGGATGCCTACCACTACTACCACCCTCACCCAGGGGGGCAGGATGCCTACCACTACTACCACCCTCACCCAGGGGGGCAGGATGCCTACCACTACTACCACCCTTAGCCAGGGGGCAGGATGCCTACCACTACTACCACCCTTAGCCAGGGGGGCAGGATGCCTACCACTACTATCACCCTCACCCAGGGGGCAGGATACCCACCACTACTACCACCCTCACCCAGGGGGGCAGGATGCCTACCACTACTACCACCCTTAGCCAGGGGGCAGGATGCTTACAACTACTACCACCCTCACCCAGGGGGCAGGATGCCTACCACTACTACCACCCTTAGCCAGGGGGCAGGATGCCTACCACTACTACCACCCTCAGCCAGGGGGGCAGGATGCCTACCACTACTACCACCCTTAGCCAGGGGGGCAGGATGCTTACCACTACTACCACCCTCAGCCAGGGGGCAGGATGCCTACCACTACTACCACCCTCACCCAGGGGGCAGGATGCCCACCACTACTACCACCCTCAGCCAGGGGGGCAGGATGCCTACCACTACTACCACCCTTAGCCAGGGGGCAGGATGCCCACCACTACTACCACCCTCACCCAGGGGGGCTGGATGCCTACCACTACTACCACCCTTAGCCAGGGGGGCAGGATGCCCACCACTACTACCACCCTCACCCAGGGGGGCTGGATGCCTACCACTACTACCACCCTCACCCAGGGGGCAGGATGCCCACCACTACTACCACCCTCACCCAGGGGGGCAGGATGCCTACCACTACTACCACCCTTAGCCAGGGGGCAGGATGCCTACCACTACTACCACCCTCACCCAGGGGGGCAGGATGCCTACCACTACTACCACCCTCACCCAGGGGGGCAGGATGCCTACCACTACTACCACCCTTAGCCAGGGGGCAGGATGCCTACCACTACTACCACCCTTAGCCAGGGGGGCAGGATGCCTACCACTACTACCACCCTCACCCAGGGGGGCAGGATGCCCACCACTACTACCACCCTCACCCAGGGGGGCAGGATGCCTACCACTACTACCACCCTTAGCCAGGGGGCAGGATGCTCACCACTACTACCACCCTCACCCAGGGGGGCAGGATGCCTACCACTACTACCACCCTTAGCCAGGGGGCAGGATGCCTACCACTACTACCACCCTCAGCCAGGGGGGCAGGATGCCTACCACTACTACCACCCTTAGCCAGGGGGGCAGGATGCTTACCACTACTACCACCCTCAGCCAGGGGGGGCAGGATGCCTACCACTACTACCACCCTCACCCAGGGGGGGCAGGATGCCCACCACTACTACCACCCTCAGCCAGGGGGGGCAGGATGCCTACCACTACTACCACCCTTAGCCAGGGGGGCAGGATGCCCACCACTACTACCACCCTCACCCGGGGGGCAGGATGCCTACGACTACTACCACCCTCACCCAGGGGGGGCAGGATGCCCACCACTACTACCACCCTCAGCCAGGGGGGGCAGGATGCCTACCACTACTACCACCCTTAGCCAGGGGGGCAGGATGCCCACCACTACTACCACCCTCACCCAGGGGGGGCTGGATGCCTACCACTACTACCACCCTTAGCCAGGGGGGCAGGATGCCCACCACTACTACCACCCTCACCCAGGGGGGGCTGGATGCCTACCACTACTACCACCCTCATCCAGGGGGGGCTGGATGCCTACCACCACTACCACCCCCACCCATAGGATGGACAATGCATGACACAACCAGCACACCACAACCTAGGGAATGCAAGAAGAAGACATCCCCCCAACACCATGACAAGCGTGTGTAGACTGTGTCAAATGCCTACAACACCGAACATGACTTCTAACATACAATGTGACCCCCTAGCACATGTGCCACACAAATATGTGTGTGGCACACACAACGCAAGCAGGCCATGACCATTGTGGCAATGGGGTCCAAACCCCCATCATCACAGTGACCAAAAGGCAAGTGTGGGGTCCATAGCTGCAGCACAACTTGAACATTGTGGCAATGGGGTCCAAACCCCCATCATCACAGTGACCAAAAGGCAAGTGTGGGGTCCATAGCTGCAGCACATTTTGAACATTGTGGCAATGGGGTCCAAACCCCCATCATCACAGTGACCAAAAGGCAAGTGTTGACAAAGTAAGAGGTGCAACTGCCAAACTGCATGGATGATTCCTGGTCACAGAACAACAAACACATCAGTGGCAAAGTAGTGTATGTGTCCCATTGCAACATAAATTGGGGGAGCCAAATCCTGCAGTGCAAATAAGACATAACTTTGGCCATGTGCAGACAAACAACACCCATGGGGGCTGACACCGTCAACAATCATCAATGACACAATGACAGAAGTGACCATCCGAATGCAGACCCACATATTTGCACCAATGGGCACACACATGCAGATACCCTGTGGAGACTGCAGATGTGAGGCGAACAGATACCATACCATGGCAGCAATGGGACACACAATCAACAATTAGCAACAAATGAGGGCTCCCGTCCCATCAGCCTGGTCATGGAAGTGCCAACGGAATCATCAGCACAGATCCAACACACTTGTATAGCAATGTTGCACTGACAACACAGATGAGTCCTTCCCCATTGATGCCCAAACCTGCATGTTCACTGGAGATGGCCACACGGTCAGGGAAGTAGACGAATAGAACAATGGCAGGCACAACAGATGTGCAGGGGTGGAAGCCACAGATGTGAAGTTGCCAATCTAAGTAGGAAATCTCATTGCCAAATACTGAACACATGACACCCTCAGATGCTGCTATGGATGACATGGATACACCACAGGATAGGACACATAACCCCTGGACCACATGGGTTCCTGCACAGTAGCACTTCATTATCATGAGACCAAATATCACCATCACTGCAGCAAGGGCATTGTTAGCATCATCAACATCATGTACATCAGAAGCAAAAGCACTAGAGAACAGAAAGTTGCTTTATTCAGCATATGTGGCATTAAAAGTAGAAGTCCGGTAGAACATAAACAAAGGCCAATGGCCAGTCCATCAACATAGTCACAAGTGGGTGACAGTGGCAGATGCCACCCTACACATGCCTGCACAAAACCAGGGACAATCCACTAGGAGGGGCAACCGGGGGGGTAGGCCAGGCACCGCAGGGACAGGATCAGGGCTCACCAGGAGGAAGCAGGGAAGGGGTGGTGGGTGCTGGAGAGCCACTGACAACTGCAGTGGAGGTGTCTGACATGGTGTGTGCCGGCACAACTGGGGGGCATGGCTCAGATGTTGTGGGTGCCGGCACGACTGCAGTGGACCCTGCAGATGGAGTGGACAGGTCCGCCACTGCAGTGCCCAAGTCAGACAGGGTGGTAGTGGACTCCACTGCAGTGCCTACCACCAGGGGAGGAGAATGGGGAACAGGCAAGGTGGGCTGGACAGAGGGGGAGGACACCCTCACCACATCAGTGGCACAGACAAGCGCAGCGGGGGGTGTGGTGCCGGGAGAGCAAGTGGCAGGGGGAGAAGGCCGGAGCCTCTTGGGGATGGTATATCTGTGGGTGGGGGAACCTGGGGCAGGGTGTGGCGGGGGCACCTGTGGAGTGGGGGCCTGAGGGATGGAGGAAGGTGACCTGGTGCTTGAGCTGCAGGGCGGCGGCGCGGTCTTGCTCTTACCACTCCGGGGGACTTGCGGGTGGGGGCCTCAGTCTGTCTGCGCCTGGGGGAGGGTGTCCGGGGGCGAGGGGCACTCTGCTCCGTGTGGGGGCTTCCTCTTCCCCCTGGATGCTGGGGCAGCTGGATCGGAGGGGAAGAGGCCGAGGTCACTGAGGAAGAGGCGTTGGGTCTTTGGGGTTGCAGGTGAGGCAAGGGAGGGTGCTTTGGAGGGAGAGGTAACTGAGGACTGTGCAGTGCCCGTGGATGCGTGTGTGTGTACCAGGGCCCCATCCCCTGTGAGTCTGGTTTCAGTCCCCTGACTGTGCGTGCGTATGCGTTTAGTTTGTGGCGTGTGTGTCTGTGTGCTGGATGTGTGTGTGCTGGTGTGTGCCTGTGCCGGTGTGTGTGTGCTTGGGACGGGCAAGGTGCTGGGGAGTGTGGATGGAGCAGAGGCAGGAGGGGTGAGGGACTGTCTGAGGAGGGACACTGCTGCCGTCAGGGAGGAGTCCATGGACCTGTTGCCCCTCTGTAGGTCAGACATGCCCGATGAGATGCCCTCCATGAACGACACCAGCTGAGTCAACAGTGCGGTGTGCGCATGGAGGACACTCAGCATGGCTGTCTGCCCTACATGGAGCTGGCGAAGGAGGTACACAGACTCCTCACTCAGGGCAGCAGGGGACACAGGGGCAGGGGGTGCGGTGCCTGGGCCAAAGGAGACACGCTCCCGAACATGGGAGCCTCCACGGACCTTGGGAATGGGAGCCGATGGGAGGGCGGTGGTGGTGCTGGTGGTGGCGGGGACAGCAACACTAGCTGGGGTGTGGTGGCTGCTGACACCCGCCTCCACAAGGGAGTCATCCTCCGAGTTGCTCTGGTCCTCAGCTGAGGTGGATGGTGCTGAGGATTCCTCGGTGTGGCTCCCTCGCCCTCCGTGCCACTGGGTCCCTCCGACCACTCCTCGGCTGCTGACCCAGTCTGGCTCTCTGGCTCCTCCTGGTCCGTGGAGCTGTCCCCTTCCGTGGCCGTGGATGTATCTGCAAACAATGGGGAAACAGACAGACATCAGTCACCTGCACCAAACGCACACACCACTGTGAGCACAGCACATCACAGAGCAAGCCCTGGCATCATTAGTTGTACATTGCTAAAAGTGCCCTAACTGAACAGGAGAAGCCAATTGTCAGTCTGATGCCAAGCATGGCACTCACATCCCACATGGCCTTGCACCCATCTGTCTGGTGTCTGTTGGATTGCAACACCCCAGTGTGGACACATGCACCAAGTACACAGTAGTTGGACAGTGCAGAGGACACGGTGTGGACACATCACAGCTCTTGCCACTGAGTGAGTACAGGTTTCCGGATGAAAGGGATGCCCAGAGTCAAATAGGAAATGCATGTGATGCATACCAGCGACAGACACCATGATGCACCCATGTCCTGATAGCCAGCGCCACTATGGTGTGCATGTAGCACATGTCACTCCCCTGCAGGACCACAAATAAGTTGACACATGCCATGGCAGAGGCATGACTGTTAAGTCATACATCACTGTCTCAGTGATGTATGACTTGGCAGCCAGACAACAACACTATGCACTGTGTCACAATAGTAGGTCATGGGGAATGCAAGTCCTGGAGCTGCACAAGTGCACATCTACATCCCCCACACAACACATCATCTCAACGCTCATCTGTCCAGGTCACACCTATTGGACATATGGGAGACCTGTGACACTACCCTCTGAACCTGAGCCCCTCACAATTTGCTGTGAATGGGGAACAGCTGCCTGAACATCACATTCGCATACCCCAGTCTGCACGGGCAGCTGATCAAACACCTATGTGACACACAAGTATCGTCTCCTATGGTCACATCTCCAGGGGCATGCTGAGCCCCTACCAAGAAACACCCCAGCAGTCCTGGCAACTAATCCACAGCACACTGACACAGAGGCAGACACCGGAGGGGTCAAATCACTGTGCACAATGTGTCAGCTGATACACGGGAGTGGGAGTACAGAGTGCATTGCATGGCCTGGAGTAGGCATGACTGTCCTGCTCCACATGAATGAGGGATGTGCCCTGGACAGTGGATAGCTGGCTATGTATGTGTGACACACGTAATCTGCACACTCCTGGGGCACAAACATTGTTCCCACCCGCTGCATGGGCGTGTGCCACATACCCCAGGCACATGTGGTGGCTCAGCTCAGCAAGTGGACCGCATATCAAAGCAACACGCAGATCACATGTCCAAACCCAGGCGTTGTGTGAACAATGGACCCACCCATGATGCCCACAACAGAGTTAGGGAAACAGATGCTGTCCCCCACCTTTAGTGAAGCAAACTGCAAGGACACAGTCCCAAGTGACACAATTCCCTGACTGTAAGGGCCACACCTGGGTATCAGATGAGCAGTGGGCAGTGCACAATAGAGGGACATGGCTCCTGGACAACATGACTGCTGCACTGTGGCAGTTGAACCAGGCCAGAGGAGGGCACAAAGCATGTAATACAGAGTTCACAGTGCAGTCTTTGACTCACCCCCTCCTTGCTGCTGTCTGGCCTTCAGCTGCCCATCCAGGTCTGGAAAGACCACCGCCAGGATCTGGAGCATGTGGGGGTCAGGGTCCGTGTTCCGCCCCTCCTGCGAGGAGGCGACAGCTTCAGCTGGACCCGTGCAATCCTCCGGGTCCAGCCCCGAAGGTCCTGCCACCTCTTCTGGCAGTTGCGGATCCGGCGCTTGTAGACCCCCACGGACCGGACAGCCCGGACGATGTCCTTCCAGATTTCCTGCTTCCGATGGGCATTAACCTGTGAGGATGACAAAGTGAAAAGGCCATTACCACACATGCAACATATCCGTGCATGACACAGTTGTATATACATGTCTCAATCACAGGGGCACATGATGTACACAGGCAGTGCAAAGCTGACCATGGACAGTTTGCCAGACGTCACTACATGGTATCATTGCATGGGAAGTAAAACCATGTTCAAATGCACTGTCACTGCACCATACCTGTCCAGTGCAAGTCACTACACACTATGGGGGGTGACAACTACTCAGTGAGCCTGCTAGCCAGTGGCGTGCAGACTCTCAGCCTTGCTAGTCACACAAAATGCACATTCAGAAAGGCAGTGCACAGAACACTCACCTGCTCCCCTGGTGTCCCATACAGCTTGCTGTACTGTGGAAGTAGGCTGTCCAGCAGGGCCTGGTTCTCTTCAAGGCTGAAGGCTGGGGCTCTCTCCACAGTACGTGCCATTGCAGGGTCCAGAGGGGCAGAGACAGCAGCAGTGCAGTGGCAGATGTCGTCTTGGAGCATGTAGTGCAGGCAAGTGGGCTCTCAGGGGAACAGCCAGCAATATATATGTGCTGGAGAGGCAGATACTGTCCCTTGTGTCCAAAGTGATAGGTCCAAGTCGTTTGCATCTTCTGAATCTGGCCAATCCATGGAATGGCAGCACCAAAACACGCCCACAGCATCCTTCAAATCTTCAACTTCATGACATACATGATTTTGCAACATTGTTGTGGGTGACCAACTGATTTTCCAGCAACCGACTCGTTCGAAATTCGAAAACGCGTCCGTTGCCAGGCAAGCCCATTGTCAATGGGTGCGCACCGATCGGTCCATTGCGGTACAACGCACACAGGGGTACAACGCGTACCCGCACACATTGAATGCAATGGGCCGGCCGGAGGAACCGATCGGTCCATTGCAGTTCAACGCGCACAGGGGTACAACGCGTACCCGCACACATTGAAAGCAATGGGCCGGCCGGAGGCACCGATCGGTCCATTGCAGTTCAACGCGCACAGGGGTACAACGCGTACCCGCACACATTGAAAGCAATGGGCCGGCCGGAGGCACCGATCGGTCCATTGCAGTTCAACACGCACAGGGGTACAACGCGTACCCGCACACATTGAATGCAATGGGCCGGCCGGAGGCACCGATCGGTCCATTGCAGTTCAACGCGCACAGGGGTACAACGCATACCCGCACACATTGAAAGCAATGGGCCGGCCGGAGGCACCGATCGGTCCATTGCAGTTCAACGCGCACAGGGGTACAAAGCGTACCCGCACACATTGAAAGCAATGGGCCGGCCGGAGGCACCGATCGGTCCATTGCGGTACAACGCATCACTGTACATGTGACTGGCATATGTCAGCATGCCTGTCTCAGATGGACATATGCCAGCCACAGATAGCTCCCAGGGAGTGAGGGGCACACCTACATCACGACAGCCTGTCCAAACCTTATCATAAGGCATGTAAGGCTGCATTTCCTATTGTGTGTATGTTGTCCTGTGGGTGTCACCTGTGGGCAGCCACCCCCAGGCTGTGCACGTGTTCATGGGGACAGGATCCTGGGTGTTACGTGTACATGACCACTGTGATGTGCAACTGTTCATATCTGTGCATGTGCCATGGTCACATTTCACAGTGGTGTATGTGTATGTCATGTCACATACCCCGTGAGTCCCATGTGGGACGGTATGTTTGAGCCAGGGTGTCCCAGTGGCACAATAGTGATGGTCCTCCACAGTCTTTGTGCATGTAGTGTTTACAATGTCTCTGATTTCATGTGCACAATGGGAGACAGTCTCCATATCCACGTTGTGTGTGCATGGACTCTGATGTTGTGCGTGTGTGTCACATACGTCCATGTCTGTCCTGCCGTGGCAAGTGGGGCCACTACCTGTGGGGGTCATGGTTGTTTTGCTGTGGTGTATACATGATACTCCATGTAATGCCAGTGTCCATGTGGCATTACAGGGTCCCTGGGAATGTACCTGTCGTTGAGCTGTGGTGCCTGGGGCACATCTGTCCTCACATGTCACTGTGGGGGTTATTGTGACACGGCAGCAGGAGATGGGAACTGTGACACGGCCTCATGATATCCAATGGGCCAACCTGGGACTAATTGATGCCACCTGTTGGACCGTGTTGACAGATGTTGGCCATGTATGTACCATACATGTCCTTACGGAACTGCACACTTCATGTAGTTGTGCCTCATAATGATGTATGTTGGGATCTTGAGTGTGTTCAATGCCGCATATGTGGGGTGACTGACAATCTTGCTTACTTCTCCTCTGCACTGCAGGGCTCCTGCTGTCCATCGGCCATTCCCAGACCTGGCAACGATGGTGGAACGGGACAGCATCCGACGGTACCGCTTCACCAGGCAGCTGATTGAGGATTTGGCAGTGCAGTTGTCCCCACATTTGCAGCCTGGCCGGCCGTATCCTACAGCGCTGACCCCCAAGGTGAAGGTGATGGCAGCCCTACACTTCTTTGCCACTGGTACCTTCCAACATACTGTGGCGACTGCTGGTGGGATGTCACAGACCATGTTCAGCCGTGTGCTCCGCGATGTTTTGGCGGCAATGTTGCTCTTCCTGAACCGGTACATCTATTTCCCTAGATCTGCGACGACTCACTGACGTGAAGAGTGACTTTTATGCCCTGGGGAGGATGCCGCATGTAATTGGCTCCATTGATGGGACACATGTGGCTTTGGTACCACCACAGGCCCAGGAGCAGGCCTACAGGAACTGCAAGCACTACCACTCGGTCAATGCACTGGTGGTGTGTCTTGCAGACATGACCATCACACACGTGTGTGCCCGTTTCCCTGGTTCAGCACACGATGCCTTTGTGATGAGGAGTAGTCGCATCCCCAGGATGATGGCACAGATGCAGCACCAGCGTGCCTGGCTTGTCGGTGTGTACTGACTTTGTGCCATTGTGTGTGATCTGATCTGTAGTATTCCGCCCACTTTTCCAAGTCAGCTAATGTGCACTTGTCTGTCCGTAGGTGACTCGGGATACCCCAACATGCCGTGGTTGCTGACACCCCTCAGGAACCCTGTGACACCTGCCCAGATGCGCTACAATGAGGCACATGGTCGGACCAGGAGAGTGATTGAGCGGACCTTTGGTCTCCTGAAGAGCCGCTTCCGCTGCCTGGACAAGACCGGAGGGTCCCTCCCATATGCCCCTGCGAAAGTGTGCAAGATTATCATCGTCTGCTGCATGCTCCACAACCTGGCAGTGCGGAAGTAGTTGCCTCTCATCCAGGATGACAATGACCAACATCCGCCACCTGTGGAGGATCCTGGCCTGGACCACGATGCCAGTGACGATGATGATGATGATGGTGATGGTGATGTCCGCACACAGCTCATCACCAACTTCTTTAGCTGAATGTGAGTATCCTGAGGTGACATGTCAATGATGTGAGTTGGCATGATGTGTGGGTGGTGCTCTGGTGTTGTTGGAGTGTGTCCATGGGCCACTTGACTGGATGTGTGTTGCGATGTGTGGTGACAGGTGGGCTGTACTCCCCAACAGTGTTGACATGCTAACTTGGTTCTGGGTGGGTATCTTGTAACATGTATTGTGCATGTGTTTTGCTGTTCTGTCCTGTACTCCATTGCTTTTGACTGTGTGTCATTTCTGTCCTTCACAGGGTACTTTCAGATTCGCTTGGTCAACTGTGTCCACCGACGACGTGATTGCACATCCAGGCTGGTAGCTGTTGTGTCCCTACAGGTGATGTGCGCCACACCCATGGACTTCCTTCCATCTACAGTTGTTGACTGTGTGCCCGCTGCCAGGTGGGGTTACCTTGCATCTGTAGTGGTTACGGCATGTTGCAACTGTGTAATAAACCTGTGCTTCACTTTGTGATGTGCGTTGTCTGTGGTCACACATTTGACTGCCATTTGCTTACTGCACCTGTGGGCTACTTGACTACAACTGGGAATGGGTGTGGTGTCTGTGCATTGCACCGTCTTCCCTGGCAACATCAGTGTAGGCAATGAGTCAGATGGCCTAGGTGTGTATGGGTCGTGTAGCCCTGGTGGTGTGTCTCCCTCATGTGTGTCACGTTGCCTGTACTCACATGCCTGTGTTGTCCTTGCTGTTGCAGTTCGCATACACAGTGTAATTTTGCAGTTCATCATCCCCATAACAGCACCCACGTTGGAATCACGACAGAGGCAAGTATGGTGTATTAGTGTGTTTATTGTGATACATTTGTGTTAATAG
This sequence comes from Calotriton arnoldi, assembly GCA_963921515.1. Taxonomy (NCBI): domain Eukaryota; kingdom Metazoa; phylum Chordata; class Amphibia; order Caudata; family Salamandridae; genus Calotriton; species Calotriton arnoldi. Next base: position 622,721 of record CAWUFW010008920.1, on the reverse strand, counting down.
TGCATAGGATGGGTTGTGCTGTACATGAATCTTGCAATCCCAAGTTCCTAGGTGAATTGAAAATCCGGGTAGACAGGATCCCCAGTATCGGGGCCACAGTTGTCTGACACATTGGTCCAACTTGTACTCCCCATGCAATGTGTGGGAGTAGTGTTGCCGTCAACAGGGTGAACAGTCTGTGCACAAAGGCGAACATCCAGAACAGGTTCAGGCTTCCTGGGAGTTGCGCTTGGCCATCGGCCTCTCACTTTTCCCTCCTCGGACGACCCCTCTTCTTGGGGGGCCCTCAAGTGCAGGCTGCTGCGGTGCAGGGGACTCTCCGCCAGAGTCCTCCTCCCTCCCTGTGGCAGTTGCAGTTTGTTCGGCACCAGATGTTGTTGGCACACAGGGAGGTGTGGACTGGTTGCTGTTCATCTGGCGGAGGCATTGTAAAATGTCCCTGTGCACCGCCGTCATCTCATGCAGTGCATCCCACTTGGACTCCACGCGGACATGTGTGAGTCCACACGGGACATGTGTGACTCCACGTGGGACATGTGGGAGTCCAAGCGGGCATGATGGGCAGCCTGCTGCTGTTTAATGTCTCTGAGGAGCCCCACTACCTGGCTGAGCTCTCCGGTGCTGGACTGGTACGCATCAGCTATGCGTACCAGTTGTGGGTCATCATGCACACCAGCAACGTCTGCAAGCAGCGACCTCTGTCTCCCACTCCTCCCACCACCCCTGCTGACATGTGCAGTGTGTGCAGTGGCACGCACAGATAACCCTGGTCCACCTTGGGGGTTGGTGGTGGTGGTGGTGTCCATGGCCCCAGGTTGGTCCAGGGTCACTGTGCTGGTGTTGCTCCTTATTCTGTCCATGTCGGCAGGGATGGTATTCGTGGTGACAGTCGTTGTAGGGGTGGGTGCAGGGGGTGCAGCTGGTGCTCCTGCTGGTGCTGCAGCTGGTGGTCCTGCTGGTGCTGCATGTTGACTTGCACCGGATGTGCCAGGTTGTTCTTCATCGTCCGAGGAGGACAGAGGCTGTACGACGCCAGTGAGCTCAGCATCCTCTTGAGCCTGGGACTGGGACTCCTCAGCGTCTGCTGCTGTGTCCCCATCATCACCTGTTTTTGGGAGACACAAACAATGTATGTCATGTTTCTGCAGGCATCAATGGTTGACACACATGACAGTTGTGACTGTGCCTCTGGGTGCGGGCCTGTACATTGCATTGTCCTGAGTCGTCACAGTCAGGGGTTGATATTGGTGTGGCACATTGTCCTGCATTATTTGGGCATTTCTATGTATTTTCTGGGGTGTGAACATGGTCTGCATTGGTTGTGTTTGGTTGACAGCCGGACCTCCTTCCCACCCACCCAGCCAGTCAGTTATCCCACCATGGAACGTGCTTGCGTTGCAGGGAGTGTAAGTTGTCTCTCAGGATGTCAGTCAGTGGTGTCCTGCTGTTTGTTGGTGCACAGTTGCCAGCAGGGCCTTGTGCTCCCCACAGCAGTAGCCAGTGTCAGCCATCTTGTGAGTCCTTCTCCACTTCCTGTGATGTGAGCATGGTTCAGGGTGGTGTTGATGGGACAGTTGTGGGGGTGACCAATATCAGTGACTACGACTCCCATCATGCTATTGCCTCCACCCCCTTCCCAGCATGCCCATGCTTCCTTCCTTTTGACTCTGCTTCCCTGTGGGGTGGGCTGGCTGTGCTGACAGGATGGCTGGGAGTGTTGTCCTGGCAGTTGTTTGGCTAAGAGTCCCAAGAGTGTCCCTGTGCTTCACACAACATAACCCAGGGTGGTGGTTCTTTGTGGGATCTTGTGTTAGGATGGAGGGCATTGCATTCTACCAGGTGGGTACTGTGGAGTTTGTGTTGGTGGGTGTGTGAGGGGAGGTGCTTGTGACTATGGTCAGTGCTGCAAGTCCTCCTTCCCACCCAGCCAGCCAGCCAGTTATCCCACCATGGAACGTGCTTGCATTGCAGGGAGTGTAAGTTGTCTCTCAGGATGTCAGTCAGTGGTGTTCTGCTGTTTGTTGGTGCACATTTGCCAGCAGGGCCTTGTGCTCCCACAGCAGTAGCCAGTGTCAGCCATCTTGTGAGTCCTTCTCCACTCCCTGTGATGTGAGCATGGTTCAGGGTGGTGTTGATGGGACAGTTGTGGGGGTGAGCTATGTCTGTGACTACGACTCCCATCATGCCATTGCCTCCACCCCACTTCCCAGCATTCCCATACTTACTTGCTTTTGTGTGGAGTTCAGTGTGTGTGGGTGTGAGAGCAATGGCAAGATGGCTGACAGTGGTGTCCTGCTGTTGGTTGGTGTGCAGTACCCAGCATGCCCTTGTGCTCCCCACGACACAGCAACAGTGTCAGACATCTTTGATGGGCCTTTCCACTCTCTGTGGGATGTGCATGCGTGAGTGTGAGCTTGCTGGGCCATGTGGTGGGGGATGTAGAGCTGTGACTACGACTCCCATCATGCTATTGCCTCCTCCCCCTTCCCAGCATGCCCATGCTTCCTTCCTTTGACTCTGCTTCCCTGTGGGGTGGGCTGGCTGTGCTGACAGGATGGCTGGGAGTGTTGTCCTGGCAGTTGTTTGGCTAAGAGTCCCAAGAGTGTCCCTGTGCTTCACACAACATAACCCAGGGTGGTGGTTCTTTGTGGGATCTTGTGTTAGGATGGAGGGCATTGCATTCTACCAGGTGGGTACTGTGGAGTTTGTGTTGGGGGTGGGTGTGAGGGGAGGTGCTTATGACTATAGTCAGTGCTGCAAGTCCCCCTTCCCACCCAGGCAGCCAGATATCCCACCATGGAACGTGCTTGCATTGCAGGGAGTGTAAGTTGTCTCTCAGGATGTCAGTCAGTGGTGTCCTGCTGTTTGTTGGTGCACAGTTGCCAGCAGGGCCTTGTGCTCCCCACAGCAGTTGCCAGTGTCAGCCATCTTGTGAGTCCTTCTCCACTCCCTGTGATGTGAGCATGGTTCAGGGTGGTGTTGATGGGACAGTTGTGGGGGTGAGCTATGTCTGTGACTACGACTCCCATCATGCCATTGCCTCCTCCCCCCTTCCCAGCATGCCCATGCTTCCTTCCTTTTGACTCTGCTTCCCTGTGGGGTGGGCTGACTGTGCTGACAGGATGGCTGGGAGTGTTGTCCTGGCAGTTGTTTGGCTAAGAGTCCCAAGAGTGTCCCTGTGCTTCACACAACATAACCCAGGGTGGTGGTTCTTTGTGGGATCTTGTGTTAGGATGGAGGGCATTGCATTCTACCAGGTGGGTACTGTGGAGTTTGTGTTGGGGGGTGTGAGGGGAGGTGCTTGTGACTATAGTCAGTGCTGCAAGTCCCCCTTCCCACCCAGCCAGCCAGATATCCCACCATGGAACGTGCTTGCATTGCAGGGAGTGTAAGTTGTCTCTCAGGATGTCAGTCAGTGGTGTCCTGCTGTTTGTTGGTGCACAGTTGCCAGCAGGGCCTTGTGCTCCCCACAGCAGTAGCCAGTGTCAGCCATCTTGTGAGTCCTTCTCCACTCCCTGTGATGTGCGCATGGTTCATGGTGGTGTTGATGGGACAGTTGTGGGGGGCAGCATGTGTGACTGCGACTCCCATGATGCTATTGGCTACACTGACTTGGCCAGCATACACAGAATTCCTTCCTTTGAGTGGTCTTTACTGTGTGTTGGTGTTGTTGTGGTGGCTACATGTGTGGATGTGTTTGTTAGTTCTATTTGTGCCACTGCCTAGCTGTAGTTGTAGTTGTGTTTGTACATGTGTTGGCACAGTTGGATGTGACTTTTTTGATGGCATGTGTTGTGTTTATCTGACTGACATACACATTTTGGGATGATTCTGTTCTGGTTGCTGTGTAATTGCTATGAGTGCATGGTTTGACTCTCCCTTGACAGTGATGTGTGTGTTTTGTGGCAGTATATTGTGTACATTTGTTGTGTACTCACCAGGCTCTGGGATGTCCTCTAGTCCATATACGCTCACTGGCGGAAGGATGGCCCGCACCTTCTCCTCCCAGGGCCTGAGGTATATTGGCTTGGCAGGAGGGGCCACTGCCGGTGTGTTGGCTGTTGATGTAGTCTTTCTTCAGCATGTCCCGTACCCTCCTGCGCACGTCATACCACCTGTTCTGGATGTCCGTCTTTGTGCGCCGACATGGTGATTGGGCGTTCACCCTGTTGATGATCCTCTCCCACATCTTGGTTTTCTGCGACATGGGGGTCTGTTGGACCAGTGTGCCAAACAGCTGTGGCTCCACCCTGAGGATCTCGTCTACCATGACTTCCAATTCACTATCTAGGAACTTGGGATTCTTCTTGGGGGCATGGTGATGGGTGGTGATGGTGGGTGATGTGTGTGTTGGTGTGCAGGTGAGGGTGTGTGAGTGTGTGTTTTGCTGGGTGTATGTGAGGTAGGTATTTGTTGGTGTGCTGGTGGTGTGTGGCTTGTGTGAGGGATGAGCTGTGGGTGTGTGGCTGCTTTCTCTTGGGTGCTGGCAGTGGAATGGCATTTGCAAAGGCTCATGGTAGTGATTTGTGTCCTTTATATAGGTGGAGTTGTGGGTGTGTCTTTGTTCTCTGTCCCCACCCCCCCAGTATTTATTGGCTTGATAATTGCTTGTTTGGCCTTTTTTTGGGTGATTTTTCCTTTGTGCTGTTTGTGTATGTTGGAAACGTTCTTGTGACCGAGTCGGACCCTGCATTGGTCTCGTACGGTTGTTTTAAAGGAACTTGGAAAAGTGCCCACCTCGTTATCCCTACTATGTTCATCTTACACAATAACAACACGTGGGAGGGGCACCTGCTTCTGGCTTTAGATCACATGGAGACAGATGTACAAAGCTTTTTTCAGCTCGCAAATGGCCCAATTAGCATTTCCTATGTACCACACCCTATTTTGTGATTCGGTAACGAATTACCGAATCGCAAAATGGGTTAGCGATTTAATATTGGGAAGGGGCGTGTTAAGGGCATCCCTTCCTTATAATGACTCGCAGTAGAATGTATGAATGTTTTGCAACCAAATGCGGTGGTCTTGCCACCAAATTCAATTTGGTGGTAACCCATTCTCAAACAGTAAGGGGTCCCCATGGGACACCTTCCCCTTTGTGAATGGTCATAAAACCACTGCCTACTCTTAGAAAATGAAAATAAAACTTTTTGTTTTTCTTTTTGAAACACATCCTGTTTTCCTTTAAGGAAAATGGGCTGCATTATAAAAAGTTGCTTTATTTAAAAGCAAACACAGACATTGTGGTCTGCCGTCCCCAGCAGGCCACCATCCCAGTGATTTTGGCTATTCCCAATGGATAACAAATTGTGACCTACCTCATGAATATTTATGAGGTAGGTCTATTGCGACCCACTGGGAATTGCAAGCAGTGTAAAACACACTTTAATACATAGCTGTTGTACATAGCTGTTTGCGATTTCCTAATAGCGAATCACAAAAATTTGCTAATAGGAAAATGCAAATCCAAAGCTACGTACATTATTATTATTATTTTGAAGGATAGCATTTATTGGTGTGTTGTGACTTTATTTCTTTGCTTTGCAATAAAAGCACAGTTTTACAAATATGACTGTTTGTTTTTATTTTCGTAAGTTGGCTAAAAGCCACTAGCACTTCTTTTTATGCACCGCAAGGACTAATAAAAGTAAAAGTGAAAAACAATAGAATTACTTCCTGCCATACTCACAAAACTACAGTAGTAGTACTACAGTAGTCATACTCATCATACTCCTGTTGTATGCCGTGTCTGTGACCTATGTATAAGTACAAAAGTCAGCTAGACAGCACTTGAAAATTATGGCTAGATAATTATTGTGGAAGGACTTGTTTTGAAAATTATGAGTACTGTGCCATATTCCAGAGAGAGGATATCTTTCTTTAGAGATAATAAGACACAGGCAAATAACTCATGAAGTAGCAGCATTTAGTGGTAGGTAAACTGGTTATTATTTCTAGGGGTGTGATTAATGGTGATGAAGCGAAAATTTCATTTCAATTGTAGGGGTGCATCATAATTAAGTTTAGAGCGATCCCGAATATATACACTTGTTGTATTAATGTGAAGTGTTAGAATTTTTTAAGGTTATTAACATGAATACGTGGTGTATTTTAGGTCATTGACAAGTAACATGGAGAATTAACTAGGAAAGTAAATGTAACTAGAAGGAAACATTAACATGAAGAATTTGTGTTGTGCAACTGACAATTATTCATGTATTAAATGTGCTTATTAGTTACGTTATTTCATATATAGGTAAATGCATTAGTTGAAATTGCACTAGTGTTATGAGATTTTGTAAAGCTTATCTGTTGTCTTTCTTATGTTAGCTGAAATTCGTAGGCCTGAAATGCAAGTCCCTAAAAACACTCGCTTTAGAATTAACAGTTAGATTTCCTGTGTGCTGTGGAATTTGTTCTTTCTCACATTTTGTGTTGCAGGTGAGAAAGGGCTCGCTTGGATAGAATAATGTCTTTGTTTTGCTAGTCTGGCAAAGAGAGAAGATGATACAATTGTGTGGCTTGAGTCGATAAAGGAAGGTCATTGTGTTTCACAAAGGAGAAGGCCTGGGAACCAAGGACAAATTGTATCAAGGAAAGTACACCGTCGACATCGTGAAAAATTACCTTCAGGACCACACCCAGGGTGGATGAAGTGATCCGAAGTGCATCCTGGGATTGCTACCGATGAATAACTGGTTGGTGGGAGTAGGGATAGTGCACCACTTCCTTCTTGCCTTCAGAGAGAGAGCACGTTAGAACGAGCTCTGTCTTTGGTAGCATTATGCTACTTGACCGATTTATTGTGAGGAAACGTCTTAGGAAGACTCCACATGGTAACACTTTTTATCCTTCTTCCTGACAATGCTTTTTTAGGGATGTCATCTTAGTGTTAGAGTAGGGATAGATATAATGCTTATTATCCACCAACCCTTGATGCAGGGATATTTGGACTCATGCGTCCTGATTTTCTGCAGCCTACTTCTTGAATTAATTGTGCTGTCTATGCTGCACCATCTAAACTGGATGCACAGATTTGGCTTCATGCTGAGTCCTCTGCACTTCTATACACTTGTGTTGAGGTGTCTCTATGTTCAGTTATTTGTGGCTTTGTATTCAATCAACTAACCCTAAGTAGTAGTCTGTTAGTTATTATGTATCCAAGAGAATCATTGGCAAATTGATTGTTTTCCTAACGACTTTTCTCCCCTTTACACTTTTATGCTGCGAAAAACCATCAGAGTGTGACTCTAAAACTTATGGTCCCGGCCCTTTCAGGTGGTAGCAGTGTAGGATGGACCACACTTAGTTGACGGCGTACTCACATTTGAACTTCGTTAAGGGACGCACGTACCGGACCAGAGACACACGTGGATCGTTTCCCATACACAGGATTTCTAAAGGGCATCACTTCTATATATAAGGACGCCCTGACCTTATTTACGATGTACTCGTAGTCAAATAGAACGTGGTATATTCCCTGTATTCGGGATTCCGTTTTCCTTATACGATTACATGGGTTACATAATTTTCATGAATACCAAAAGGATACAGTATACTTGATTTGGATCTGGATTATTACTACCTTCGGGATGGAATTAGAACTGACAGGGAGGTATCGCACTAAGAGTATATAGCCTTGAAGAAGTCGCGGGATATTGTACCCATATTGTGACAAAACACGTGTTGGCTAAGAAACTTAACAGCTGAACATAAGAAAAAATGAAAGAAGAAAATAAGAACACAAATATTGTCTACATTGACATTACATATTTTGTATGGATTGTATTTACGTGTGCTGGGGGACCTTGCTAAAGTTGTTTTGTTGGTTCTGACCACATAGCAGAGAGGAGGGTGTACTCTCTACCTCTGCAGCACCGCTTTTTGACTTGAGTATTTGACATATTATATTGTGAACTTCCCTGTGGGGCACCATTTCCCTATAAACTCAACGCCCGATTCCTTTAACTGGATCACACATGAAGTAAGGGGAGAATCTGGAAGTAGTCTAGAATAGGTGGAACTTAGAATCCCAAAACCCCGAACTAGAGCCCAATGATCAAGAAAGGAAGGCGACTGAATTCTGCGAAGATCGACGGAGTTTGATGGTGTGGCAAGATGAGCGGTGGAAGAAGGAGTGAGTATTAATAGGGTGTATGTGGTGCATTAGATTGTGGGAATGATTTGATTGTGTGTGATGTCTTGTGGAGTTGGGAATGAGAGTTGAGTGAATGTGGCTGGACATGGTCCAAGGATTAAGATTTGAGTTGCAGGTCCAGAAGTGGTGTGCGATCCCGGGATATATTAAAAGGTGTTGAAGACACCAAGATTGTGATTGTCTGACCGAAGAATTGAGGGATTGTCGTGAGACGTCATCGGCTGTTCCACCAAAGATAGGGAACTTTGTGTGAATGGGATGTATGAGAATCATCTAGTGGACCTTGTGTACAGGGGTTAACTATACTGATTCGGGTGATCCACGCTGACCGAGAGTCACTGTGTGTGATTATTCTTGAGTGGTTGAATTCTATCGATCCTTTTAGATGGCAGACAATTACGAATTTTTAGACGATTGTGTGAGTGAATGCGTACAAAGAAAATGCAAAGGAGGGTTAGTGGCTGTAAGGAGTGAGAGTGACGCCAGAGTGTGCCACACTGCAATAGGTCAGTTGGTGTGATGCCGCACTGCGATTGGTTGGTAATCATCGGGAAGTTGTGGCTGAGAAATATTGGTCCATTGTAATCAGTTAAACGAAAATTTGCATTTTGGAATCATGCCGTGCTTTGGGGTGTTGGATCTTTTCAGAGGTGACAAAGGGGTTGTTACTCGAGTGAGCGAAGAGGCGCCACCCAAGGATACTCCAGCACATTATATGGCGACAAAAGTTGGGCTTCACACTATAATTTGGCTAAAAAATTGGCATTAGATCACTGAGAAAGAGAGTGAATTGTCATTTCCATGCTTTGGTTCATTCCAGTTGGTTGTATTGAATCAGCTTGGAGGAGCAATGTTTGTGCTGCAACCTTTGCCTAGACCAACACAGTTTGAAGTGTTAGATGCATGGATGCATGCAGCTAATGCTAAGCAGTGGAGAGATATTAAGGGAGAATGAGGAAAACTGTAAGAGCCTATCAGGATGCACAGTGAGATGTGAAGCTAACGAGATGGAGAGTGGATACAATTGAGGGAGAGAGGTTGTACCCAGTACTGGTAGGAGATGGGGAGTCACCAGACAGGATTAAAAGGGTAAGTGGAAGTGACAGTAGTGACAACGAAGACAGCTTCTTGGACGGATTGTTAGCTGAGCGTCATCCACTTTACAGTCCACAGTCAGGCGAATGGGGGCGAAACTCAGAAGGTTTTGAGGAGGGTGTGTAGTAGCTCAGGTGGGTCCTGATCCAGGAATCATGGGAAGGATATCAACAGGAATTGAGGGGACTGCTGTGTCCACCTCTGGAGGTATGGAACAGAACGGTGTAAATCCTACTCCACGGTTGCCGGAAGCTCTTACAGTACTGGCTACCATTGGTCCTGTTGTCCCTGTTTACAATCTAAGCTCAGTGGAAAAACTTAGTCAGAGACAGCCCATACATGCAGAAGGAACTGGATTGAGAAGAACAGGTAGCACAAATGGAATTGTCCTTCATTAGTGCCTATGGAATCTAGTACCCCTTTAGCGGCTACCGCTGACCCTTCCAGAGTACGTGTTGGCTCCAGTACTATACGGTCTATACCCTTGTAAGCCATAGTTCAGATCTACAGATGTGGGAAACTCCTGTGAGAGGACCAAGTGGTGCGACTTTGGAAGCAAGCACAAGTCATAGACCCTATGGAAACCAACATGTTCTAGACGTAGCAGACTTGGAGTCCTGGTTGAGAGACCATAATAACAGTATGGAAAGTCAGAACAGACGTTGACTCAGGGTACCACCAAGGCTGCAATGAAGGTGAAGTTGGTGGATGTGGTGAGGCTGAAGGCTGAAGTTGACAAAATTATCAGCAGGAATCTACCTTTAGATAGACTAGAGACCTATGAGCTGGATGATCCGCTATTTGTAGCAAAGGATGTCACTCGAAGGGCAAGACAAGCACATGAGAGGCGGTCGGAATTGACTCAGAGGTATGGAGTAGACTTGTGTCAAACAAAAACACTATAGGGAAATCATAGGCTTATGTACAGTGATCAAGAGCTAGAGGAAATGAGAGTGACTGGGTTGAAGACACACATCTGAGAGTTGGTGATAGGAATAAAGGGCTTGGAGTATGCTGGATAAGTGGGAGGAGAGATTGTTGAAGAAGAGCGTAAGAAAGACGACAGGAGAGACACGACCTCCAGGAGGTGGAACGCAGGGAGTAGAGGCATATCCATTTTGGGAAGTGCCTAGCGGAGGGTATGTGCATGTTCCCTGGAGTCGGGGCGACCTTGCTGCATTCACAAATGATTTTCCCAGGCTGAGGGAGAAACCTGCTGGATGGTATAAGCAAGTTGATTGATTTGTTAAAATCTCAAAAATGTTGTGGATTGATTGAAATACCTGTTTTGAAATTGTGGTTCCTGGTGAGCTATGGTCTGCTTGTAAGATGGCTATTGAGTGGCCTGCTGCTAAGCCAGAGAGGGATCAGTAACTCATGGTCCTTCACCGTAGATTATGAAGGAATACGATTAGGTGATCACATGGTTGCAGTCCAAAATAGCACCACAGGACATCGATTGGGTTAAGATAGATCAAACAACCCAGGAACCTAAAGAATCAGTGCATGCTTACTATGAGAGGCTGTTGCAAGCCTTTAAGCAGTACAGTGGGTTAGACACACTCGACCCAAAGGACAGGGACAATTTGTATCAAAATTCGTGACTGAATTGAGGCCAGGGATCAGACTCATGCTTCAACAGCACCTAATCTGTTGGCAAAACAAATCCGTAGACGAAATCCTATGGTATGCCAGGTACTGCAGGGATGAGGTGGACTCTAAGCATAGGAGGATAAAGGAGAAACTGATGCTGGTCCAAATTCAAAATACCCAAAAGGGAGAACAGGTACATGCAAGGATGGGAACTGTAGCTCGCGGTCAAGGGAATATCCCAGGAGGTGTCCAAGTAACATCAGTCACAGGGTCGACAGAAAAGGGAAGAGTGCATCCCCATAGATCCTAAGACACGGATAGATGTTGCAACCCTGAAGAAGGCCACAGCCTGTCATTTTTGTCACAAGATCGGGTATTGGAAGCGTGAGTGCTGCCTTAATCCTGCAAATCAAGTGCAGGAAGGAGAACTTGTGCAGGTGGCAGATGGGGTAAATCAGTTACCGACAGTAACTAGGCTGAGATCACTAAATGCAGGAGGAAACCAGAGCCAGCTAGTGCAAGTGCCTCAGCCCCCGGGAATCTCACAGGGCAATCAAACTTATCACCAGATGCCCTTAATGGAAGCGCTGGATGGGTTTGATCTGGATCCGTCCTTATGACGGTGCCTGAGGGGGAAGGGAGACTGCACTCTTGGAGCAGTCATAGAGGGAGACAAGAGTGGACCATATGTAGAAGATGATGTGGATGGTCACCCCATTAGAATCTTGATTGATACTGGTGCTACCTGTTCTACTGTGAGATCTGCAGTAGCCCCAAACCTTCCCCTCCCAGGAACATTGATCCAAGTTGTAGGAGTATCGAACAAAAGAATGACAAACCCTTTGACAGAAGAGGTGCCGGTGAAAATCGGAGCTTTTCAGGATCACCAACAGTTCGTGGGGTGTGATTCAAGTCCAGTCTGTTTGCTAGGGCGTGTTCTGATGTGCAAATTTAATTGTACTGCACACTGTAGGGAATTGAGTTGCAGACTAATGATGAGGATGTTGCCTTTAAACTGGCAAACCATAACTTTTTCGCTACCTGGTTCCCTTTACTGACAGTGGAAGATATACGGCTGGATTTGAGAGTGTCACAATTCCCTCCCTGTACTCTTGTGCCCACCACCAGGGGGCTGCATTATGGGACTTTAAACTGTTATAATAAGCTTTCGGACCCTCCTCTACATGCACATACTGACCTCCAGCCATTTGCACTCCTCTTGGAAATGGCCATCCATTCCCATTCCATGCCGGGTTTTGTGGAAGCCAGCCTGCTCATGCTTGAAGCCAGCCTGCTCATTCCTGAAACTCTATTACCTAGAATTCCCTGCTCACTGCTTCATGTCCACCCCTGCAGACCAAGGATGGGTGGAGGAATCCAACTCACCTGTGGCTGGATGCTGCTAGCCTGCTCACACCTGATGCATGTAATTACAGTGAGCCCCAGGTCCTTTCAGTCCGGGGTTGGTCATTGTATCTGTGTGCCGGTGAGACAGACCCTTGTTTCCTGAGCTTTTGATATCCTTGTTTGCAGTGTTCCCTGAGTTTTAGTTATTCCTTGTTCATGAGCTGCTACAGTCCTTGTTCCTGAACTAGCACTGCCTGCAGTGCTACCTTGGCTCCTAGGCTTTAGTAATTCCCTGTTCCTGAACAAGCACTGCCTGCAGTGCTATCTTGGCTCCTGAGCATGACTAATTCCCTGCTCCTGAACCAGCACTGCCTGAAGTGCTACCTTGGCTCCTGAGCTTTTACTCTATTCTTGTTCCTGCTCCAGCACAGCCTTCAGTGCTTCTTTGTTTTCTTGACTCTTGATCCAGCACTGTTCTAGTATACCCTTGTAGCCTCCCCTTCTGTATAATTTTCCCACTCTCTGCCTTTCTTCTCAGTTCCTTGGTTACAGTTCCTAGTTTGCATTCTTTCTATTCCTGCTGTCGTGCTTCTATTACCTTGTATGTTTGTTACTTGCTTTCCGCCAAGTGCGTCCTTGTTTCCCTTCTTTCCTGTTGAGCACTCCACCTTGCTTGCTCCTTGTCTATTGTGCTTGTGTTTAGTTCTATGCCCTAGTTGGTACTGCCTTGCATTTTCCTGTTTGATCACCAGGATCCGTGGGGATAACTGACAACCTAGCTGGTGTTTCTTGTCTACTGTGACTATTGTCTTTGAGTTACATTTATAACATCACCATAAGTATCAGCTCCACAGACCCTGCCTTTGCATGTGTATCCTATATGTGGGTATTTGCAGTCAGTATCTGTACCAGCAATTGTGGGTGAGGAACTTACTGAGCTTCAGTCTTTCCGTCCGGAGCTCCTGAGTACTTTACCCCACATTCCCTTTATTGTTAATGTTATGTGTATATATACATCTTGCACATTCATCCTGGGTGTAGTTATTCTGAATGCTAAATTGCGTATTGAGTGCCCATCCTTTCTGAGTCTTAGCCATCTTGTTCACTTGTGCAGGCTTCCCCTTTGTATTCCTTTTCTCCTCTGACTTCCTGTGTGATCCTGGGCAGCACTGCACTCCTCTTTCTGCTTACGTTTTCTACCCAGTCACCAGTCCTTGCCCAAGTTCCTGACTGTGTTCCAAACATAGACTTCTCAGGGGAGGAAATCAGACTGATTCAAGGAATCAAGCCAGTTCGCATACAGGTTAAGCCAAATGCAGAGTTCCCAAGAGCGCCTCAATGCAACCTGACTCCAGAAATAGTGGCAGGGACTACACCTGTAATAGAGTCCATGATTGCGCAGACCATCCTAAAGTAAATCGTGAGAAGCCCGTGCAATTCTCCTATCATGGGGTCGCAGAAGCCGAGTGGGAAATATTGCATTGTACAGGACCTGAGGAAATTCAATTCCATAGTAATTCCATGTTGTCCTGTGGTACCAAATCCATCTGTGATCTTGTTCCAGATTCCTTGCGAAGCTGAGTGGTTCATGGTGGTTGACCTCTGCCAAGCATTTCTCTCCATCCCGTTGCACGGGGAAAGCCAATTTTTATTTGCTTTCTGTCTGGAGAATTGTGTCTTAACGTGGTGTCATATCCCTCGAGGGTATACTGAAAGTCCATCCATATTCAATCAGGTCTTGACATAGAACCTTGAGAGCTTGATCCTGCCCCAGAATTCAGTGCTAGTTCAGTACATCGACAACCTCCTTATTGAGTCTGAGACACGGGAGGCTTGCAGGGACGATAACATTGCTTTACTGAACCATCTGGCTGACAATGGGCATAAGGTGTCTCCAACTAAGCTTAAGTACTGTCTAAATAGAGTGCAGTATTTGGGTAATTGAATTGAAAAAGGCAAAAGAAAGGTGTCACCAGAGAGAGTGGAGGCGATCATGAAAATGAATCCGCCCAATACACAGAAAGAGGTCAGAATGTTATTGGGAATGGTTGGCTACTGCCAAATTGGATTCCTAACTTCTCCTTGATGGCGAAGCAGATGCTGACCCACAAGGGCATGTGCAATCACGTACCTTGGGATAACAACTGTTTGCTTGCCTTCTTAGAGTTGAGAGAGTGACTGTGTCACGCTCTAGCTTTAGGAATGCCTGATTACAACAAGGCCTTCTCATTATTCTGTCATCAACGAGCGGGTTGTGCTCTTTTTGTACTCGCCCAGACACATGGAGGTTCCTGTAGACCAGTAGCCTACTTCTCAGCTTTGTTAGATTCTGTAGCTTCAGCGTTGCCCAGATGTCTCAAATCCATTGCTGCAACTGGTGTCAGTATTGAACGATGTGAAATCATTGTGATGGGTCATCCAGTTACAGTGTATGTGCCACATTCAGTTGAGCTCCTGATGACAAGAACCAAAACACAGCACTTGACAAATAACAGGTTAGCAAGATATGAGCAGGTGTCATTCGCTGCTGATAACATTAACCTGAAGCGATGTTCTGTGTTAAATCCTGCTACCTTGTTACCTGTCCCAAATGCTGATGGGGAAGACTGTGAAGACCATGGTGTCCCTGAGCTCTGCATGAAACCGAGACCTAACATTTTTGATGAGCCATTGCCTGATCCCGATCAATTCCTTTTTGTTGATGGTTCATGCCAAAGAGACAATGCAGGAAATCTGAGAGCATCGTTTGCTGTCTGTACCATCTCTGGAGTGGTGCAAGCTGCTTATTTACAGGGAGTACACCCCGCACAAGAGGCTGGGTTCATTGCCTTGACCTGTGCATGCTTTGTTTGTTAGCAGATCCGAGTCACCATCTATACCGATAGCCAATATAGTTTCGGTGTGGTCCATTACTTTGGGCAGCTATGGTCGCAGAGAGGGTGCCTAATGTCATCAGGTTCTCCAATCAAGAATGGGGAGTATGTGGAGTATGTGAGACAACTGCTGGAAGCTTTGTAATTGCCAAGGGAAGTGGGTGTCGTTAAATGTGCAGCCCATGGAAGGGGGAATGATTTTGTCACTACCGGAAATAGAATCGCAGATGAAGTTGTTCGTTTCTGTGCCATTCATGCATGTGTTTTTAATGGGGAATATACTGGCGAGAGTACAGAGCAGACTAACCTCAGCATGATGCTAGCTGTTGCTGACACGTCGGATGAAGTGAGAAGATTACAATTTGAAGCCACAGACAAGAAGCAAGCGGGTTAGATCAGAGCAGGGTGTGAGAGAGGAGAAAATGATCTTTGGGTGTCAGCTGATGGCAGGGCAATATTACCAGTTTGTTTGGTAAACCCAATGCAAGGCAGATTCATGGAGCAGCTTATTAGGAAGGGAAGTGATGGTGAGATTGTTCAGACAGACTTGGTTCAATCCGAGGTTCCAGAGTGATTGCAGAAGCGATGTGTCATCGATGTGTTACGTGTCAGCAAATGAATGCTTGGAAGAAGACTGTTGTTGCCTTGAGTCACATTGGCAGATCGAGGGGTCCCTTTAATCGGATCGACATGGATTTTGTTGAGATGCCTGTGTGTAATGGATTGAGATACATCCTGGTTTCTTTTATCGATCGACTGCATTGTAGTTACAGGCCAGGAGTGTCTGGAATCGTGGAGAATGTCAACAGGACTTTAAAGGCGAGGTTGGCTAAAGTGTGCACTTCTAAATCGTTAAAATGGCCTGGTGCGTTGCCTTTGGTGCTTATGAGTCTGGGCAGCATTCCTGACAGGATAACTGGGTTGTCGCCTCATGAGATGCTAATGGGAAGAGCAATGCATTTGCCTGCTGTGCCTGCTACTTCATTAATAAGTATCACAGATGATTTGATCCTCGACTACTGTAATGGATTGGCTCCATAGTTCGTTCTGTGCCTCATCAGGTTGAAGCAGCCAATGCACTGTCCTGAAGGGATCTTTGCCATGACCTGAACCCAGGGGATTGGGTTCTCCTCAGAAAACATGTGAGGAAAAACTGTCTTGACAGTCAGTGGCGTGGGCCATACCAAATGATACTGGTGACAAACACTGCTGTGAAGTGTGGCAGAGTACCAAACTTGGTTCATGCCTACCACACCCGACGAGTCACATGTCCCTCTGAGGAAACAGTTCCTCTCTCAGAAGTCTTTCCAGCCGTGACCGAGGGGTCACCGGTGGGGACACGCCACGCTGTAGAGGTACCTAAAGAAGATGGAAGCACACCAGGTTGATCTGAGGAGACTCAAGCTACACAAGACCCTGGTATAGACCCTGACGGAGACGGTAACGTTGCGAGTGGTATAGTGGTATAGAGTCTGACTCAGCAGAAGAGACTGGTGTGACAAGGGGTCATGTGCAATAAAGGACGAAGGATAATGCAGATGAAATGTGGCCTGGGAGACAGAGGAGAAGAAATCTGAGG
Organism: Calotriton arnoldi; assembly: GCA_963921515.1. Taxonomy (NCBI): domain Eukaryota; kingdom Metazoa; phylum Chordata; class Amphibia; order Caudata; family Salamandridae; genus Calotriton; species Calotriton arnoldi. Next base: position 606,076 of record CAWUFW010008920.1, on the reverse strand, counting down.
CTTGCATCTGACAGAGAGCTTGCACCAATTGATGAATGGTCGGAGTCTAATCTGAGTGAGTCTGAACAGACCGCAGAAGGTGCGAGACGATCTAGGAGACCTTGTGTGCCGTGCAGCAGGTATTCCTCTCCCAAGTGGACTTATCTGGTTACCAATGCCGGGGAGAGCGAGATCCGAGATCTTGATACTGATTGTCGAGATCTTGCTGTGAGTTCCTGGAATCAAAGCTAATGCACTTCTGTTATTGACTGTACCTTTCCCGCCAAAGTTGAGTGGCCTACATACTCTGATAGTAGAAGACATTGAAGTCCCAAGCTTCGGAGCACCACAGTCTTCTCAAGAGATTGCAGCATTGAGAGCTGACCTGTTAAAGTGGGTCATTGAGGAGATTGGCTCTGACCCCATAAGGGATGCAAATAGAAGTCTGAACTGTAAATAATTTGCTTGAAAGAAGATAACCTAGGCCCGAGCGGAAGAAGAGTAAAATTAGGGATTTCCATCTAGAAGAAGGAAGAGATCTAGGAAAGTCTTCCAAGCTGTGTAAATATTGTACAAGAAACTGTGAAAAGAGTTTTCCAAGGTTTCAAAGAAGGTTGCTCAAGAGACTTTGTTACGCATGAATAAGAGGAGGAGAAATGGATTTTGTGTTACATCAACTCTATATCTATATGGGGATTGCATTCTGATAGAAAATCTTTTGGCAGAGACATCACCTTCATACTAGTCCTGTTATGCAGGTAATTCACTTGGTAGTACTTCTTCCAGGTTAGAATACTCAAAAGAGAGGTTTAGCAGTTTTTCGACAAGTCAGAATATGTTCTTCTAACATCCGAAAGCAAGTTGCACATATCAAATATGCCCTGTTCTTTACCCATGCTATTTAAAATATGATAAAATGTTTCCATGAAGAATAAAATATTTTTGGTCTTTAGTTCTGTCTAGCAGCGCCTTATGGCCACGAATGAAGCAATGATTGATTGGGTTAGATACAAGATGCAACTCAATGCACTCAATCACTATTTTCTCTCTACATTCACCTTGAAAATGTTCAGTAGAAAAAAATCAGCTCATTGATAAGCAAACAGTTATATTAATCCAATAATGCAAATTAGGTGTTCTGTCACTTTCGAAAAACATACCTCAATAGGTTACAAATGAGTTTGGAACATGGACAAAATACAGTCCATCTGTTCATTGAACCTTTATCCATGCATGGTGTGCAATGAACGTTGTTAATTTGCACACAATCACAAAACTCTGAGATAGAGAAAAACCAAAAGAGTTGAATACGTTCAGTTGTAAGAGAGCATCCACCTGTATAGTTTACTCATTCAAATTCCGATGGAGTATTTTCTGATTTACATTGATCATGCAGAAAGGAAGACAATTACCTTCAAATAACAGCAGGCTGGTGCCCTTTGGAGACTATAATAACGACCTTGGGTTGAGCTTATTTTAATATGTACATGTCAATAGTAGGAATGCACTCCATGAATGCTAATGTTCGAAATGTGAATGGAAGGAAACTGGAATCCAGTACCGACTTGAAGAGCAGAATTCAAACCACACGGTGAAAAATTGCAAAAATCTCTAATTGAATGTATGTATATATATGCTATCATAGAACTACATATGAGACTAACCCAACTACAGTGCATATAGTTTGGGAGCAGGGCAATGTAGCAATTTATAGACACTTTCCTTCCAAGTCTGACATTACAGATGGTACTTACGCTCTTTAGAATACACGTCCTTATCAAGTTTGTATGCTGGTGGGTAGGTTGCACAGCGCAAGTATGTCACGCAATAACTACACTCCAAGCTGTTATTTGAAGCATAAAAGGCCATTTTATAGGATAAGGTTATCATAGCTCCACAACATTATAAACATAACATGCAAATATATAACTTTATTCAACAATAACTCATACTCCCCATCCATTCTCAAACCATCTCATCTGTTTCACTCTTTCCCATTCCTGCTGTAAACTCCTCCATCCATCCCTTTTCACCTTCACAGCCCTCTAAAACATCCTCTCTTGACTTTCTTCTGCTGCTCCTTGCACCCAGCGCTCCGTCATCAATTACCTGTACCTTTCCCCCTCCCCCCGAGGGGTGGCTCCGCCCGTATGTGACTCACCACCCCTCCACAGTTTCGCAAACCCCGGAGCCTTACAACCTGTCCTAAACTGGCCCGCTTGACCTCACCGCTTTTTCCCTTTTAACTGCAGGGTGGGTGGGTGGACACATTTTTTAAACCCTATCCCGGTGACGTGAGGTGTCAGGAAAGAGGCCGGAACCTCCTTTCCCCACACCTTTATACCCCACCCTTGAACCGCCCCTGTGACCTCCTTTAGGACCCCCTCCCAGCCTTGCCCTTCCGGCCATGCGCGAATCCCCCGGGGGAAGACTGGTCTGCGACCCTTGCTTCCCCCGGGGGCCAGCCTCGCGCAATAACTACACTCCAAGCTGTTATTTAAAGCGTAAAAGGCCATTTTATTACAACAAGGTTATCATAGCTCCACAACATTATAAACATAACATGCAAATATATAACTTTATTCAACAATAACTCATACTCCCCATCCATTATCAAACCATCTCATCTTTTTCACTCTTCCCCATTCCTGCTGTAAACTCCTCCATCCTTTCGTTTTCACCTTCACAGCCCTCTAAAACATGCTCTCTTGACTTTCTTCTGCTGCTCCTTGCACCCAGCGCTCCGTCATCAATCACCTGTACCTTTCCCCCTCCCCCCGAGGGGTGGTTCCGCCCGTATGCGACTCACCACCCCTCCAAAGTTTCGCCAACCAGGGAACCCCCGTAGGGCGGTTACCTGCCCCAACCCCAATTATTGAACCTTTTGAGCCTTCAAACGTCCCTGCAACACCATATGGACTCATTCTTTCGCTTGCTGACCATATCTCTCACCTCCATCATGTAATACGCATTTCCCATCCTCAAAAGGTGCACCCCATCATCTCTGAATAAAACCGGCTCTTCCAGCCTCAAACCCCCGTGAGCAATCACTTTTATATCTCTTGCCTGGCAAAAAACTCTCATTGCTCTATTCAGCTTCCTTCTAGCTTTGTCAATGGCCGCATGACTGACGGCCCCCCTCCAAACTCTCCGAGGAACCTGTTCAGTCCATACAATGAACGTTCCTGCCAGATTCTTCTTCAAAACCTCCAAATCCCTTTGCATGTCCTGGAGCAATGCCAGACCTGACACTCTCACCAAATCATTTTCCCCCAGGTGCAGCACGAGCATATCCGGACAGCCCCGCTGAGATATCATCTTGGTTAACCAGGGCAGAAGAGCGCCCCATCTCATTCCCCCTTTTCCCCACCAAAAAACTTCATGGTGGCTGCTCCTCAAACCCAGATTCCGTCTGTACAACTGCTGGTCCGCATACTTGGCTGCCCAGTGCACGAACGAGTGTCCAACAATCCAGGTAACCGTCTTGGTTCCCGGTTCTCTCACGCATCCTGCAATGTAAAGAAATGATGGTTAGCCTCCAGCAAACAACTTCTTCATTCACCGTCCCCCCCTTTTGCTCCCTTTCTGTTCTACCCTCAAACCCCCTTTTTCTCACTTCCTTACATACTTCTCACAACATCGTGAGAGTCAACGTCCTATTTGCCGAATTTCCCCCAAGACCAACCCAAACGCGCCGCCGATGTTGCTGCACCGATACAAAAGGAATGTGTACCATAGTCCGCTGGCTCCCTGCCTACCCTCCGGAAGTGCTCCTCTTAATACTGCCAGCAACTGAAACGCCATCACTCTCTCCTCAGAAGTACGGAAAAAATCTCCCCTCCTGAATGCCTCTTGCTTAACTCACCCTCCTGCCATTCCCGCACCGGGCAAGCCACGTTGCTCCCACTCTCTCTCAACCACACCCATCTTCCCCTTCCTGCCTGATCTGTTTTCGATTGCCTCAACCATATTCCCGGGACCCCCTGATGCAGATGCACTTCTCCACACGACAGCCCAGCCCACCGTGGGGATTCCAGCAATTCCGAAACCCTAAATGCCTCAAAAACATCCATATCATGCATAGTCTAAATATGGACACCTCAACTGTGTCGTAGCAACAAACTGGTAAAACTTCCAACAGCTCCCTCAACAAATCAAATGTAATGGCTTCCCTCAATGTTACCCCCCGTCCCCCGCTCCCTCCCCCAACCTTTCAGCATTCTGCTCAGCAATTCGTCTCTAGCAGGGTCAAAGCCTAAATATAGTTTGCTGTAAAAAGGTATACCCGCTAACTTCCCAGCTATGGTCGTTTGTGATAGACCTTTATCGATACAACATAACACAAAATCCAACACTCCCTGCTCTGCCGCTTGTCTTGTGATATTCCTTGTCGCCACCCATGGACCCAAAAACTCTCCAAACTCTGACCATGCCGATCTGTAACTCCATGGAGTGGATTCCACAAGTGATCTTTCAACGAGGCCTACTACTCTCACTCCCCCCAGGCCCAGATGTCGTCCGGCAACTGCGTCTTGCACTGCTCCACTCCAGGCGCCAGTCTCCGAAATTGCTGCCACTGGGAAAGAGACAAAGCATCCGCTCCATCATTGCTAGCTCCAGGCACGTGCTTCGCACGAAAAACCACATTCAGTTTGACATCTCAACATGAACCTGCGTAGCAGCCTCAGCACCCTCACATCCTTCGCCCTCTGTCTGTTCACCACTTCCACCACCGTGGTGTTATCCACGTGGAAAAGCACCGTCCGATTCTGCAATTCACTTCCTCCCTTGCCTCAACTAATGTGCCGGCCATTTCTCCTCACACCAACGCTAATCCCAGAACAATCCAAAACCAGAAACGCCTGCGGCATCCGAAAATATCTGTACCTGCCAGACTGTGTTTTCCTCTACAAACTCCAGTGATACACCGTTGAATTCAGCCAAAAAAGTCTGCCAGACACCCAAATCAGCCCTGACCCCAATAGAGATCCTGACTCTGTGATGTGGCAACACGGCACCCGACATGGCCATGCCAAGCTGCCTACAGAAAGTCCCCCCAGCTCTCACCACCCTGCACCCAAAATTCAAAAAGTCCAGTAACTTCTGTACAGTCCACAATTCAATCTTCTTCTTCTCCATCACCTGCAACAGTAAAGCCTGTATGTCCTCCACTTTTTCTTTGGGCAATCGCGCCGTCCATTGCACAGAATCTAGTTCTATTCCCAAAAATGTCAACCTACATCTGGGCCCAGCTGTCTTTTCTGGCGCTAAAGGCACCCGAAATGTTTGTGTCAAACCTTCAAAGTGTTGTAAAGCACTTGCACAAGCTCCCGTTCCACCTTTACCCACAAACAAAAAATCGTCCAGGTAATGTGATATTTCTCTATGCCCACTACTCTTAATGAACACCCACTGCAGGAAAGTACTGAACATTTCAAAAAGTGCGCAGGAGATCGCGCACCCCATGGGAAAGACTTTGTCCACAAAGATGGCCCCCTCAAACTGCATTCCCAATAGCGGAAAATCCACCGGTTGTATGGGCAGTAGCCAAAAAGAGGACTTGACATTACACTTTGCCATTTCTGCTCCGCTTCCACACGCCTTCACCAAGTGGACCGCATTGTCCACTGAGGCATACAGTACTCTGGAGTCCTCTTCAGCAATGAAGTCATTGACTGATTGATCCTCTGGCCATGACAGGGGATGAATAATCCTGAACTCCCCAGGGTCTTTCTTAGGGAGCACCCCCAATGGAGACACGATCAGGTCCTCAAATGGCCAGTCCGTGAATGGGCCCGCCATCCTCCCCTCATCCACTTCTTTGCTGCCACCACAGCTGGCAATTCTTTGGTTGATTTCAAGTTGTCTGCCCAACGCCGGACCTTGGCTCCTGGTAACCTAAACGGAAACCTTCGATAAACCCCCACTGCAACCGCAGTGCTGCTTCCCTGTCAGGGTAAATCGAGAGCCATGGGCCCATGGCCTCAATAATAATTGGAGTAGGGGCCCTTCTGACCAGACCTCCACTGTTCACTTGGAGTGGCCAAGGTAAAGCATTGAGTGAGTGGGTGTCTACCCCCTCATTTGGAACACGCAT